>VXCM01003005.1:0-24513 GCA_014773175.1 Lucifuga dentata | reverse complement strand
GGGGGGTGGTGAACAATCCCTTGAGACAACTAAAAAACCAGAGAAAACCAGTCTTCTCAGTCACAAGATACCACAGGATGTAGCCTAACCATGTATATCAGAGCGTAAAGACAGCAAGGTCAATTTACATACCAAGGCCACATTTGTCACGCTAAACTTCTAAGGCACCCTNGTAAAGACAGCAAGGTCAATTTACATACCAAGGCCACATTTGTCACGCTAAACTTCTAAGGCACCCTAAGGGCCACAGTGACACCACACTTTATATAAGAATACACTTCTATGTTAAACATGAAATTTTCCATCACAACACCTGAATGAAGAAGGAACAGCCATTTTTAATTTCTCTTAAATGCTGTCTTCTCCTGGGACTACATTCCCTGGCGGAGATGTACATTTTCTTCCGCGCAGCTCAATGTTGGACTGGTTAACTAAACTTCCTTCAAAAATAAAAAAAGCCCTCATAGACATAGTGCTGACTGTGATGAATTACTTTTCTCAAGCATTTTCAAGTCTCTAAAGGTGATTTTTATAGCATACTGGAATAAACTGAATAAGCCAGTGGCAGTCTGGAGGGTAGGGAAAACAATTCTAATATTTGCCACTCCAGTTGTATGTTTTGGGAACTGGTCGTCAGTAATGTAACATGCATGCAGGCTGTATATATTGGGCTCAAACTTGCAAAAGTACCGGTATGGGCCTTTACCCCAGGGATTTTTACTTCTTTAACCTTAACCACTTTACTATAATCATGCTTTAGTTGCTACAAGTGGGTCATTTACAAAAAAATTTTTAAAATTCTAACACAGATACTTTTAGTGTAAATGATTTGTTAATACATGGATAAAGGACATGTTCTGTGATTACGTCTCAAAGTACTTATTTTTTACGTATTTTATTTGTATGTACATACTTGCTGAATACATTTTGGAATCTATCATCACTTACGTTTGACTGTCAGCTTGACCTTCTGGTTGATGCTCTTTTTTCTTCTAGTTTTGGTTTCTGTGTTGTATTCTATTGCATCCTCTTTGGTTAAGTCACGGATCACCAAATCACCTAATAGATTAAAAAAAAAAAAAAAGNTAAAAAAAAAAAAAAAGTGGAACATTGAAAACACTTTGTCTAAACAACAAAATGGTTTCATTTGATGCTGACGCTAGGAAATAGATTTTTCTGTTACCTGAGGAGACGTTGAGACTGAGTCTGCCCTTGTACCTCCAAAATCGGTCAATATTTTCCGTTCCGTTCCGATAAGTGGCGATCCAAGTGTGATTGGACATTATTGCCCACTCGACTGAGAAGATCTGCCATGATGGATCGACTCCTGAGGGCAAAGTAATGGACTCTCCGATGTAGCCGGTCACTTCCACAATGGATTTGGCAAGTTCAACTGTAAAGAAAAGAAGGCTCATTGTAATTACATAAAGCATGTCAGAGTTTAAGGTTAAAAAAATAATAATTATAATAAACTGTGAAAAGCAATGTTTCTACTGAATGTAACAGGGAATATATGATCGCTTGAAAGAAAAAAAGCTGGTTTTCAAATGTAATTTTTGGAGAGTTAAAAAGACAAACACATTGGTTTATTATTATATGAAATGAGGTTAATAATGCCCATATTTTAAAGGGGTCATTTTATGCTTTTTAATTTTTTTTTTTTTTAAAACAGACTTTTTGTCACAGGAGGGTTCAGGAGGAGGACTCAAATGCAGGCTCAGGCAGTGTATGAGGAAGAAACAGTCTTTAATTGAAGTCCAGGCAAGAATACTACTGATAGTGAGGCAGGATGAACTTACAGGAATCAGGCAGATAATCCACAAGGCAGGCGGCGAAAAAAAAATAAAAGAAACAAACCAACAAACATAAAGACAGGAAAACCAGGAGACAAGAAACATGCTAACCAGGCAAACAGGACGAGCAAACCAGCAAACAAGACAATCTGGCCAAAAACAAAGGAACCCAAGGTAGTATAAATACTGAAGACGTGATTAACTGATAGAACACAGGTGATGGAGAAAACTGGAGGGAAACTAAACAAAAACCGGAAGTAAAGCAAACTAGACAGCAAAAAACCAAGACTACAAAATAACACAGGAAGTGACCAAAGAACAGATCATGACACTTTTATAGTGTAATATAGTAGGAAGTACTTGTTAAAAATTGTCAAAGTTGCAAAATTTAAGGTTGACGTTAAACCCAGAGGTCCTGAACTGCCCAGAAAGCTTCATTTTTGATTGGTCCTTTATTTCTGTAACATGTTGACATCAACGTGCAACGTAAATTTGTCATAACATTGAGTTAAAAACATGATTAAAATATAATTAAAAGTTGATTTTTTAATAGCATACTGGAATGAACTGAAACCAGTAACTGTGGGGAAGGTAGGAAAAACAAGAAAAGGCACTGCTCCAGTTGTATGCTTTGAAAAATGGTTGGTAATGTCACATGAATGTGGGTAGTATTTAATGGACTCAAACATGCCAAAACCACCTGTGTGGTCCTTTAATATTTTGACTAGGATTATTTTTTTTTACTACTTTTACTACAATACTTTATACTGCTAATACTATTTTACTTAAGTAGAATTTTGAACTGTAATGGAGCATTTTTTTCATTTCCACAACTGTTGATTGAGAAATCTTAAAAGTGTAACAAATCTAAAATACCAAACACTAAAACTTATTGAAATTAATGTTTGTACCACAGCCAAAAACCAACATAGGTGATATTTATCACATTTTATCACCATTTCCTATATTCTTCTGTTGAAGATGCAAGATGCAAGTTAACAGATAACCTGCTCTTCCCTTCCTGTAACAAATCTAGTTTGTTTTCAAACCCACAGAATCAAGTCTCATCGTGTTACTGTTCATCTGTCAGGATATCAGGAAGTTGTTTAATTCTGTTTTTGGTATCGTTACTGAATTATTGTAAGAACTTGAGTACTTTGGTTATTAAATTAATCTGTTGGTATGTTAATTTTTAGCAGAGAAAAGCCTGAGCCTACGTACCTTGAAGCAATGAAAGAAAAAGATCCTGGAGTTTCATCCTAGCTGATGAAAAAATATGCACGAACAAAGCCACGTTGATGAATGTTTATAATATTAATCACGAGTGTGAAAAGTCAAGAATTTAAACCGAGAGAGAAAAAAAAAACTCGTCTCTGCAACTCGTCGCGGAAATAAGACAGCTTCTCCCACGCGTGAAGGCGTATGGATTCTATGGGGGTCATTCCCTGCCATAAGTCAAGCGCATCACTATTCAATTTGAGAACAAGATCTTACAGATGTTCTGTAAATATTTTATGCTCACTAACAAAAATGTCCTCTCGCACTTACTTTTTCCTGTGCGCACTCAGGTTACAAATCAAATCTAACTATGATGCTTGTGCTCGGATTTACCTCAAACATAAGATTACTGTCAAACTTGAAAGCACGCACACACACACACACACACACACACACACACACACACACACACACACATTTCAGGTTATTTTTCTTCACCCATAATGTAAATTATGTGTAGTTTCATAATGATGGAAATTTTGAGACTTCATGCAAACAATCTTCAAACTCTCCCACACACACACACACACACACACACACACACACACACATGGCTGTGTGACTTCCTCTTTTTCTTTTTCCTACCACATAACAAGAACTTGTGACTCACAGCATACAAATAGCGTGATGATGAGATCATGTATTAAAAATGCTAAAAATTACCAGAATTTTTTTTTTTTTAACTTTTATCCACAATATACCATCTCAATTTTTAAGCCGGTGGACTTCATAAGAGACTGACAAGCTCTATATTTAGTAAGTCTACGTTACAAGCTGCCATAAAGAAGCTTAAAAGACCATACTGGTTGTTTTTCATGTTTGAACCTATACTTTACTGACATTTTTCAAAACGTACGACTGGCGCAATATATTGTATATTAAAATTGTTTTTCCTACCTTCCAGACTGCCATTGATTGCGCTTCATTCCAGTGTGCTATAAAAATCCACGTGTAGAGACTTGAAATGTGCTTGAGAGAAATAATCCATCACAGTGAACACATCTATTACATTTTTTGTCAAAGAAACTTTACTGAACAGGTCCAACACAGAGCGCTGCTTGAGGGAAAATGTATGACTCCAACTATGAAGACGACTTTTACAGAGAAATTAAAAACAACCCTCTTCTCCACAGAACGTAGTGGGCAAAAAATTTAATTTTAAGAAAGGTGTATCAAGCTAAATATTTGATCTTGAAAGATTAGGGGATTTGGAAAAATAACAGGAAAGTAAAACACGATTTTATGTCTTGGAAAATGAATGGCAGCAACATAAAATATATACAGATAGCAGTTATTGGGCTTAAATGTGCAAAAATCAAAGATATGGTCCTTTAAGAAATGTTCACTGCCAGTGTGATTGGATATAAACTGGACATAATCAGGGTCACACACTCAGAACAGGTTAACAAGCCCAGAAAGTTTTTAAATTGTGTTCAGAAGTATAAATCACAATAAACAGTATTCAAGAACATCTAACAGGAATAAAGATACAAAACTTTACATTTAATGCTCAGTGTCGGTTCTTCCTTTTTGAAATTTCTTACTTTTTAAATTCTTCAGTGGAATCGAGAGTTCAGACAGATTCAGGGCAGTTTCATCTCCCCTTTATCTGGTTTATGAATCAATCAGTGTGTACACAGGTAAACAAAAAAAGGGGAACTTTTAGGTGATTTTTTATCTGAATAAGTTCCACATTTGTTTAGAAAAGAAACTACAAACAAGAAGTTTGAGTAAAAAGTACACTGGGAGTTAAAATGGCAAAGTATCTCAAGCATAAAAAGAAATTTGCATAAAAAGAAAACAGTTTTAATAGATCCAACTTATGGTTATCTTAAGTGAAACCAGATGATCCAAAATGTTATTAAAAATATCAGATTCACTGACTTATGTTAAATCTGCATTAAAAGGGGATTTGGCTAATTTTACACATCAAATTTAGCTTTGTGTTCATGGGGGACATCACAAGGGTTACTTGTGACATCACATGAGTCACTTGTGACATCACAAAGGTCACTTGTGACATCACAAGGGTTACTTATAACATCACAAGGGTTACTTATGATGTCACAACTCACAAGGGTTATTTATGACATCATGGGGTATGACATCACAATGGATATTTATGACATCACAAGGTTTACTTATGATGTCACAAGGATTACTTATGATGTCACAAGGGTTACTTATGATGTCAAAAGGGTTGCTTATGACATCACAAGGGTTACGTATGACATCACAGGGGTTACTTGTGACATCACGAGTCACTTGTGACATCACAAAGGTCACTTGTGACATCACAAGGGTTACTTGTAACATCACAAGGGTCACTTGTGACATCACAAGGGTTACTTATAACATCACAAGGGTTACTTATGATGTCACAACTCACAAGGGTTATTTATGACATCATGGGGTATGACATCACAATGGATATTTATGACATCACAAGGTTTACTTATGATGTCACAAGGATTACTTATGATGTCAAAAGGGTTACTTATGACATCACAAGGGTTACTTATGACATCACAGGGGTTACTTGTGATATCACATGAGTCACTTGTGACATCACAAAGGTCACTTGTGACATCACAAGTGTTACTTGTAACATCACAAGGGTCACTTGTGACATCACAAGGGTTACTTATAACATCACAAGGGTTACTTATGATGTCACAACTTATGACATCACAAGGGTTACGTATAACATCACAAGGGTTACTTATGATGTCACAACTTATGACATCACAAGGGTTATTTATGACATCATGGGGTATGACATCATAATGGATATTTATGACATTACAAGGTTTACTTATGATGTCACAAGGATTACTTATGTCACAAGGGTTACTTATGATGTCAAAAGGGTTACTTATGACATCACAGGGGGTTACCTATGATGTCACAAGGGTTACTTATGATGACAAATGGGTTGCTTATGTTGTTACTTATGTTACAAGGTTTACTTCATGTTGGTGCAAAAGACTACCTGTTTCAAAAATAAAGCCAACGCTTATAATTTTTTAATCAATTCAGCCTTCAAAAACTTCAAGGAGCGGCTTTAGACTTCCACATTAACAGGAAGTAACCCTTGTGAGGTCACTACCCACAAACACTTTGTTACTGACAACCATTTTTCAAAACATGAAACCATATTTTTTTCTTATTTTCCCAAATTCCCTAATGCTTTAAAATCAAATGTTCAGCTGACATGCCCACCTTAAAATTCAATGTTTCACCTGCAAAATGTTTTGAAAAAATGAAAATGTTGCCAGTAATGTAACACGTACGCAGGTTTTATATATTGGGCTCAAACATGCAAAATCACCGGTATGGTCCTTTATTGCAACTTTAACATACAGTAACTCATTGAAAGACACTGTTAAAAGCAAAACAACCAAACTAAAAGAGCTTCAGAGAGCAAACTCATTCAGCTGATTCAATATTAATATCAATAATACTGATTAATGCATATTTTACTCAGATGTGAAAGAGAGTGAAAATATGAGGCACAAACACTTAGTATTCTCATTACTAAACTGTGTCAAGCGATATGAGCAGCCCTAATTCCTCATTATCAGGGGAACTGGAAGTAGGCAGTAGTGCATTATGGGTAGTTAACAGTCAGAAAGCTTGTTCCTTAGAAACAGAAGAAGAGGAAGATCAGAGAATAACTGAAAGGCTCTGCCATGGTTTGTTTTTTAATGTTTCTTTAAACTCACATGTAGAGGCAGGACAGATTATAAATGCGTATTTTTATCAGCATGTCATTCTACCAACGTCAGGCTTTGTCAAAATAACAGCTGTAAATTAGCAAAAAAGTGTTAAAAGAGACCCTGAAAATACACACACACACACACGCACACATAAAACCATCTTATTTTCATTCGTCCTCCGCCACCACAATCTCACTTCCTCTTTCTTTCTGTCTTCCTTCGCTCGCCTCCTCCTGCCTACACAGACGTCTCCGACTGCAGCTTCATGACAAACTTGTGGCTCTTGGGGTCGATGAACTCCTCGCCCACACGCAGGAAGGGGAGGGGCGTCACCATGACGACCAGGAAGAAGTCGAGGCGTCTCAGGGAGAACACTTGGCCCTGGTGCAGCGCGGCTGTCACCGGCTCCTCGCTCACTAGCATCCACTGGCGCCCCCTGCTGTTGTCCTGGTATTGCAGGGTGGGGCCAGGGGCGAGGTAACGCTCAAGGAACGCCTACGAGCAGCAGACATTTGTAAAAAACAAAAATAATAATAAAATTGAGGGGGATTTTATACTTATTCTCTACTATATTTACACTGTACAGTTTGTTTTAAAGGAGCATACCAGCAATTTTGCATAAAAAATACAACCTGCATATGTTACACTGAATCCAATTATTTTCCAAAACATGCTAATTTTGCATTGTTTTTCCTACCCTCCAGGTTCGCTGTTGGTTTCAGTTCATTGCACTGTAAAAATTAACTTGTAGTGACTTGAAGTGCTTGAGATATGAATCCATCACAGCAAACCAAAAGTTCTTTTTTGTTGTTTTTTTTTTTTTTTNTTTTTTTTTTTTTTTTATTTAACCAATCTGAGAAGAAAATGTATGTCCTCGCCAGGGAATAGAATACCAGGAGAAGATGGCTTTTACCAAAAAAAACCTAAAAAAACTAAAAATGACCGTGCCCTCTACATTCAGATGTATGTGTTAGGAGGCAAAAAATTGAATTTTAAGGTTAGTGTATCACCTGAGCATTTGGTTTCTGAAAGATTAGGAGATTTGGCAAAATAACAAGAAAACCTTAAATATGGTTTTATGTTTTGGAAAAAGGCAGCAACGTCATGTGTGTGTAATATTTATTTGGCTTTTGAGTTGAGTTGAGTTGAGTTGAGTTGGCCTGTTCTTACTGTTGATATCTTGGATGTTTATTTTGTCTAACAGTGCTACCTAGCCACCTGGCTAATTAGCCACCTGGCTACGCTTCCTAGACTTGATCCATATCATGGACCATAATGGAACCAAGCTTTGGACTTTTTTGTGTCACTTGACATTTCAGATTTGTCTTTTTCAATGTATCTCATTATCAAAAAAAGTAACATGCAAAAATCACCGGTATGGTCCTTTAAAAATGTCTTCTGACTCCTCCTCACCTTGGGCGTCATGCCGTGCGTGATGCAGAACTGCAGGTGGTCGACGATGCTCTCCATGCTGTGGAAGTACTGCTGTCTGGTGGCGCGCAGGTACTTCTGCATGGCGCGCGCCATGGGGGCGAAGATGGCCTGAGCCGCCTCCCGGGGGTCCATCATCTCGCGGGGGTGTTTGGGCGAGGACGCCGCCGCCTCGTCCTCCTGGTGGCGCTTGATGTGGGTGAAGGCCTCCTCTACTGCCACCACCAGTCTGGGTATGAATGAAACACGAAAACAGATTTTACAGACGTGTTTGATGTCGTATTCGTCGTCCATGCGTTTTTTTCTCACCTGGCTTTACGTTTGCGGATGCGACGTTCCATTTCTGCCTCCTCGTAGTAGTATTCGCTGTGGGATTTGTCTCTTTTCCGGGCAGCTGCGGTGATTAAGGCTCTGTTTTGACCCGTGGAGTTATTAGTACTGTTCTCTGTGGACGGAAATACATAATAAAAATATAATAACAAATAATAACCATTTATATTTCCACTGGCTCTGCTTTCATATTCTACAGGAAAGGAGGAGCAAACCTGATGACTTTGAGTTAAAGGAGCATGCCTGTGATTTTCGCTGTGATTTTATGTTTTGAGCCCAATAAATACAACCCCTCACACGTTATGTCCAACCATATTCCAAAACATACGACTAGAGTGGTAATTTTGGAATTGTTTTTCCTACCTTTCAGACCAACAGTGGTTTCAGGTCATTCTAATATGCTATAAAAATCAACATAAAGAGACTCACAACATGCTTGAGATAGTTAATCCATGTCATTCTTCTTCTTAGTATTACTTTTTTTAATTAACTGTATTTAGCCGGTCCAACACGGAGCTGCACAGAAGACAATGTATGTCTCCGCCAGGGAAAATAGTGCCAGGAGAAGACAGCATTCACCAAGAAATCAAAAACCATCCCATGACGTGTTAAAAGGCAAAACATTGAATTTTAAGATGTGTGTATCACATGAACATTTGTTTCTGAAAAATTAGGGAATTTGGCAAAATAACAGGAAAACTAAAATACAGTTTTATGTTTTGCAAAATGGTTGTCAGTAACATAACACTGGTAGTACTTTTTTGCGCTTAAACATGCAAAATCACTGGTATGGTCCTTTAATTAATCCTCAATTGTGACACATTGTCAATACACAGGTATAGGACTATTTTGCTTTCTGGCAGATCAATTTTTGCAGATTATAGCTATTTTATATATTATCGCTATTTATTTACTCTCAGCTAATACACATTAATGATAATACTACAGTTGAACGTATCATCATTTAGTGAGAATGTGAATTACTCTGATACATGAACATCCAGTCATCTGGTACTCATCTGGTCATTTTTTCTTTTCTTTTTTCTGTCTTTTTTTTTAACTCATCTGGACAGATAGAAAAAAAAACTCAGGTTGGGACTGTGGAGGAAGTATTTTACCTTCGCCCAGGCTGTACACCTTGAAGGCGGACATCTTCTTGGAGAGGATGGATTTGGGCAGGTTGAGCAGCGCCGGGTTATGAACGGGAAAGTCCTTGTAGTACTGATCCAGCACCCACGCGGCTGCTCGCTGAATGCTGCGATAGACCAGAATGAGACACAAAAAAAAAAATCATCCGCAAGAATCAAATGAGTCAGAATCGCCTTAATCATGTATTAGCCTGTAGTTTACTGGTTATCAGCTTTAAAGAACCATGCCAACCATTTTCATGTTTTAGTATTTAAGTGCAGTAAAAAGTGTGGCGTGAATGTATGCCTCCACTGGCGAATATAGTCCCAAAAGAAGACCTGCATTTATCGAAAAATTTAAATGAGCGTGACTTCACAATTTTGCATAACTATTAGCAGGTGAAACATGGATTTTTAAGGTGGTTGTGTTGCTTGAATATTTGATTTTGAAAGATTAAGAGATTTTGTAAAATATCAGGAAAGCTGAAATACGGTTTTATCCTTTGGGAAATGATTGTCAGTAATGTAATATGTATGAAAATTGAATATATTAGGCTCAAACATGCAAAATGGCGGTATGGTCCTTTAAGCCCTTTACACACCAGAGACGAATAAGTGCAAATATTTCATGCATTAATAATATTTTTCAAATGGAGCCTTTCAAATCATCAACAGAGTTTCAGTTCATAAAACTGCTGCATTTATTTTCTCAGATCAAGTTCGACTTTTCCAACTTTTCTCCTGCGACTGTGGCGTTACAGGAAACAGTTTGATCAGTTCCGATCAAAGTGTTGTTTCCTGTAACGCCGCACTCAAAACATTCAACATGGCGGATCGTCTGATTGTTTTTGTTTTTTGTGTGTGTCACAGAATGCTGTCCTGTACGATAAAAGGAACAAAAAATATAAAGACAGGGAGGACAGCTGAAGAGATTCATGATGTCAGTGATGGGTTGAGCAAAACCAGTCGTCATGAAGCTTTAATTCTTGTATCCTGGACAATAAATAAATAGATAAATTCCTGTATCCAGACTCCTCCTTAATATCGACCCATAACCCTCCTTTTGTTAAGAAAAATCAGGACGAGGTCATCGTCATCATGATGTTGACCATTTTTTTCATAATGCATTCTTTTCGGGGCGAACCTATGTAAGACTTTGTAAAAAAAAATTTGCGTTGCATTTGCTGTATTATATACATATATATATATATATATATGTATATATATATTTACAGTGACAAATAGGCTAATAATAATATATATAAATAAATAATATCTAAATACATTCACTTCTGAAAAATTCACAATTTACTTTCATTTATTCGCATCACTTTTGTTTTTTTTTTCTTTTTTTTTCTGTCTGCATTTATAGTTGTGGTATATGCCAAGATTGGCACAACCATTTTTTATATATATGCAATTATTTTATGTATATATGCAATTATCTTTATTTATTCGCATCGCTTTTGGGTGTGTAACAGCTTTTAGTCTATATAATCTATACATTCTCTTGGAATCTATTTAGCTTTGGTCTTCCTACCTGACTCACTAAAATAACAAACGCCTGTTAGTTGTAATAACGAACTGTATTAGTTGTAATCATATTTCAATAAATAGAACTATTAGCAGAGAAAAAGGATGATAAAGCAGGTCATTTATTTCCTATTATCACCTCATAATCATCCTAAACATGCCGTTTATGGAAGCGGCTGACTAACGAAACATGAGTTCAGCCTCCTGCTGAGATAATAAAGCACAAAAAGATAGATATTAAGGTAAAATTACACCAAAAAGCCATAAAATATGTATAGTATGCAAGGAATAATCCACTTTTTTAAAAGAAATGTTCTTGGTGGTTTGCGTGCATAATACTGTTAAAAGAATCATAATATATAAAAAGAAAAAACACAAAATCAGGCACTAACCTGAGATGCCCCACATTGTAAAAGTGACTGAATCCGTCTGTAGTCCTGATGACCTTCAGACAGAAAGCGGGCTGCAGGTGCCGGACTTCCAACAACACCAGAGCCAGATACTGAATGAACAGCAGCGCGTCCACCAGAGACGCCGCATATCCCACAATGCCCCTGTAGTCCGTCTCCCTGGGCTCCAGCACCTGCACCCCATAGAAAAGCCAATAAGAGGCCACGAAGAGGAACACCAGCGCCAGCAAGAGGCATCGAAAAATGAAAAATCGTGGCAACGTGGCTCTGGGAGGGCGGAGGAAGAGCGCCCAAGTGGAGATGAGGAGGACCAGGAGCTTGAAAGCGAGGGAGATGTAGAGGCCCTCGCATGGCGTGCCGCAAGGGTCCAACGCGTCCCGCCACAGGAGCTGCGGGAGTGCCAGGAAGGCAAGAGGGGTGAGCAAGGCGAACAGTCCCAGGATGGCGCCGAGCGTCAGGCCGAGAAAGCGACGGCACTCGAGCGGCGAGGATTCCTCCAGGTCCTTGGAGACTCGGGTCAGGTCTTCGTTGGAGATGCTGTCCACGGAGGTGCCGGTGACCACAGTGGCGGTCTCCCCCCAGGTATCATCCTGAAGGGGTGAGTGGAGAAAAGAGTGTAAGTGGTAGTAGTAGATTTGGTTTTCATGTTGTGTTTTAGAATTTTATCGTATCTTATTATTTTTATACACTTTTATTTTTTTCTAACTGCTTATTTTTTATTGTCTTATGTGTGGTCACTGTTATTTTAATGCACATTAGTCTCACATTCTGTTTTTAATACTTCTGAAATGTGTCTATTTGCCTGTAAAGCACTTTGAATTGCATTGACTTGTATGAAAGGTGCTATATAAATAAGGTTTGATTGATTGATTGATTGACTGATTGATTGATTGATAGTAGCTCCAAAATACAACTTCAGAAGGAGGAAAAGAAGGATGGAGAGAGGACAGGATGGATGGATGTAAACGCTGACCCGCTCATCTCCTCTGGTGGACTCGGCATCCAGCAGCGGCTCTCCGGGTGTCTGGATGGTCACGGACTTCTCTCCACGGACGCTGCTGTCACGACTCTTGGATCGATGCCTGTCTCTCTTCTCCCTGGACAGACAGCAGAAAAAGAAAAGGAGCAAAAAATTAAATAATAATTGGCAATTTATATTGATCGTGGACAGGAGATGTTTGAGATCGTTACTTCATAAAAAGAAAATTAATAGCAGCAAACAAACAGAGAAATGAATAATTCTACAGATTCCAGAAGAAAATGCAGACGCACCATTTTTATTATTACCACTGTTATTATCATCATCATCATTATCATCATTCTAAGTTCTTTTCCATGTCCAAATCATTAACCTTATAACCCTCACCTTCTAATTTCATTATTCCTTAACCTTTCCTTCCTAAATGACCACAGTACTACATCTCCTATATTCCCCACATTGTTTAAGAAACAAAAATAAAACAAGAAATCATCATCATGGATTCTGCCCCCAAACTGCAAGAAAGCTTTTATTGTGAAATATCAGCAGGAAGTGTTGAATGTAATTAATAGTAGCTCAACATAATCAGCATTTGTGTAGATTTTTTGGTTTTCTACCTGTGTTTGCGGGAGCTCCGTGAATGGGACGACTTGTAGGAGTAGCCCGAATACGTTGACTCGTTATCCATATCGGACGCCGGTGGTGGGCGGGGCTTCCGGGCCCCTCCTGCCCCCGTGCCGCCGCCCTTCTCCCAGATCACGCCCAGCTGGGACTTGCGGTTGCTGATGGACTTGGAGGAGAGCGACAGAGGGAGGCGCAGCAAGTCCACTTTACTCCTGATGGAATCTATCTTGGAGGCCTGGGAGAGAAGCATGCAGCGACGGAGACAGAGTCGCGGAGGAGAGAAAATGAAAAGCAGGAGAAAAGAAGGGGTGTCTGTAAGAGAACAGGAGGGAGGGATGGAGGGATGAAAAAGAAAGACAATTTGTCATATCAGACAGGAGAGCTGTGGGATAACAGTCTAAGTGGGAAACATGCCAAGTACAGACAAAGCACTGTTAAAATGTGTGTGTGTGTGTGTGTGTGTGTGTGTGTGTGTGCTTTCAGCTAAGCCCATTCATCCGCTCTGAGGAACTTTGAGGAAACTCAAGTATGTTCTCAACCCATAAAGGGCAATTACGCCAGATTCTATTCCAGATCTTAAAGGACCATACCAGTGATTTTGTACATTAAAAGCTCAATAAATAAACACTACCCGCATATACATTTCTAAAACATAAAACATTTTTTTTTTTTTACTTTTCCTGTTGTTTCGCATGACCCCCCCAATATGTGTTCCACCTTAACATTCCATGCTTCACCTGCTAACATCTCCAAATGTAGAAGGCCAGTGTGATCCTTTAAAGGATCACACTGGTGGTTAAGCATGTTTGAGCCCAATAAATATGATCTGTATACACGTTACATTACTGCAAAGGTTTTCCTAAGCATTAGTTTCAGTTCATGCCAGTACAGTACAGCATAATATAGCATAGCATAGATAGCATAGCACAGTATAGCATAGCATAGCACAGTATAGAATAGTACAGCAAGTATAGCTTAGCATAGATAGCATAATATAGCATAGTACAGTATAGTATAGCATAGTATAGCTATATATAGTATAGCTTAGCGTAGATAGCATAGTATAGCATAGCATAGTACAGTATAGTATAGCGTAGCATAGTATAGCAAAGCAGAGTATAGTATAGCATAGTAGAGCACAGCACAACATAGCATAGCATAGCATAGCAGCACAGTATAGAATAGCATAGCAGAGTATAGTATAGCATAGTAGAGCACAGCATAGCATACCATAATATAGATAGCATAGCATAGCATGTTATTGTATAGTCAAATGTTTCAGTCCATGCGTGACCCACACCACATTCCCGCACCATCCCATGTGGTCTCCAAGGGCAACAAAGCTCAACTTTCACAATAGGGATGAATGGGAGACTAGGGGTGAGAAAAGACAGCGGGGGGTTGTTTCCATGAAAACCAGGACATCAACCCCCCACCCACTAACCCAAAACACACACGAGTTAGTGTGTCCTCAGAAATACACACTAGAGTTATTAAACTACAACACTATTTTAATGTCTGCTTCATTTTGACGACGTCTTCATCTAAAATAAGAGGCCTTGGTTCTGTGAATATTGTTGGTTTTTTTCTTCTCTATTTTTAATTTATACAATCTGGCGTCACGATTTTTTTGTATTTATGTATCCATCGATCAGTATCTAGCAGTATTGAAAATGAGGATGAGTATGATGTCAACTATTTAACTCTTCTGCTCTTTCTTTCAATACATATTCAAATGTCAGAGGGTTTTTTTTTTGGGGGGGGGGGNGGGGGCATTTTTCTGAAAGGCTTTCCTAAACGTCTATGGAAGGAGAGACTCTTAATCTAATTGTACATAATGAAAACCGTCAGACGCCCTTTATATCTGCCAGTACCAGCTGTTCCCACTTTAGATACTTTGTAATGGTTTTCATGTGAGTCACATACTCTTTATCTGGGACACTGGCTGCACATGTGTGTGTGTGTGTGTGTGTGTGTGAGAGAGTATGTGTGTGTGTGTTCCATCAGTTCCATCAGTTTGCATGTCAAATCAATTTGGACCCTAGTGTACAAAATATGGATTATCTAGTGTGGAATAATTCCAGTTACAGATATTTTATCTATTTGATTTCAGAGCAGCCTGTCCCAGTCTAATCAATTCACCACTGATCGATTAACAATGCAGTACATGTTAAGATCAATCTGTCATGTGCGAGACAATATGCCTGAAGATGAAATTATTAAAATCGTGTTATAAGTAGCACTCAAAGCTACGTAAAAGTACTAAAACCACAATGGAAAAATACTCAATTATGAATAAAGATCCTACATTAAAAGCTCAGGAAAATGTACTCAAGCACCACAAGTGCTGTGAAAAATAGTTAAAGGAGCATTCCTTTAGTTTTACATGTTTCCCCCTCATAAACGTTACCTGCATACACCATTTGTATTTTAATTTTCTTGTGATTTTGTCTGGAAGGTAGGAAAAAATATTCTAATATTTACCGCTCCAGTAGCAGTTTTTGGAAAATGGTAATCACCGGTATGGTCCTTTACTGTTTCACCTGCAGTGACTGTTTCAAGTTGCTGCAACATTTCACAACCTTGGAACAAGTCAGATCACTCCACTAGCATTTATACACAGGTTGATTGATAAGTTCTGAGCCTCCCATATATGGAAGTCGTGTAATTCCTGAGGTGCTTTTTCTTTTTTTTTTCTGTTTTTTTTTTTTTTTTTTNTTTTTTTTTTTTTTTTTTAAACACCTGCTGCATTCATTTGAGCTCCACAATCATAAGTAAGACATTCCAGAGGTTCGCAAGGCTCTGTGAGCTGACAATCTAGGCCAACATGCAGCAGTGGTGGTACTTGGTAGCTGCTATTTATGAGTGCGGTGAACTAGTTCAGCAAACCCTACTCATCTGATTAAAGACATTTTTACCTAAAAAGATTAAATCATATCAGCTGTACATTTTTTTCCCAGCAAAAACTACAACACTGCTGAGTTAGATCTTTCTGTGCTAGACTCAGAAGCAACTCTCCTGAGTTAAAAAACTGAGTAAAGGTTGGAAACAAGGGAATTCTCCCTCCGTGGGCCGAGCCTTTCTCTTTCTTTAATAACAGCAGGATTTAAGACCCCTAAACTAGATTCAACGACTTTCAGATGTTTGTTTCCATTGGTGCAATTTCATTGGCTGATGGAACCGGCGTGCTGGGGGGGGCCCTGAGGGCCTCAGGGTGGAAGTGAGCCATGACGACCCGACTGCTGCAAGGATTCCAAGCTCAGGCTCTGAGGCCTTTCTAGCAGCACACACACTCACACACATACACCATCTTGCCCGATTCGGTTCGAAACTATCGACCAAAGTGAGGACAGCAGCAGGTGCCTTGTTTTGGAAACACGCGAGACTGAACCACGCGAGAGGATTTCAGGATTGCAAACACGCCCAAGGATGGAGTGACGCGCACAGCAAACTCCGAAACTCACGGAGTCTGATCCTGGGATAAATCCAGGCGCTGCGTGCGTTTGGCACGGCATGCGTAAAAGCGCAAAGTGGATATAAAGCGCAGGGGAAAGGGGAAAAATGAATGAGCGAAAGAGTGCGCGCGTTTTGGAGGGAAACTACGCAAAATTGTGCATGGGTTCACGCCGGTAGAGATTTCGCATGCATGCGCGATGAGTTCTGTTGTCTGCCAGCTCATCAGTCCTGACACACCAGCGGTCCTGGAGAGATAAATCCAAAAACAAAACAAAACAAAACAAAAAACAAAAGTGGTAACAAGTGTGGATTTCTGAAATGTAGCATCAAAGCCATAGTACCAACCTGTAATTATTACACCTAAACGTCATAATAATAATGTAACTTTACCCATAATGCCTGCGGGCAGATCTTACCTTTGCTTGCAGCACAAAGAGCAGCAGATTAAACCGAAACGTTTTCTGCAAAAGCGTCTCCAAATTCACTTTCTCTGCAGTTCCGCGCTCATTTAAAGCAGGTTGGTAGTTTGATTCCTCTTCATCGTAGCAGGCTTTTTCTTTGTTTTTCACGTGAAAAATCACAAAACACTGACACGCAAACAAAGACACGCATCCCCTCCCAGGCTCTGCATGTGCTGTGCCGGAGCCCCGCTGGGCTTCCGAGCGGCTCCGTGAGCATCTCCAGCTCCGCCAACGGAGCCTTAAAGACCGTCAAGTTGGGGAGAGAAAGCAAAAGAACATCCGGTGTGGATTTTCAAAATAAAACATAAGTGCCATAGCTGGTGATTTTGCATGTTTAAGCCCAGTAAATATTACGTTACGTTACTGACAACCGATTACCAAAACTTAAAACTGCATTTTATTTTCTTATTTATTTTGCCAAATCCCTTAATCTTGCGAAATTAAATGTTCAGGTGTTACACCCACCTTAAAATTTAATGTTTCGCCTGCAAACACTTCTGCACAGTTGTGGAAGGCACCATCTTCTCCTGGAAATATATTCTGTGGCGGAGACATACATTTTCTTCTGTGTAGCTCTGCATTAAAACTCAGAACAATGTTGCTTGGCCAATACATAAATAAATGAAATGAAATAAGTGGAAGTCTTGTTTACCAAAAGATTTTCCAAAAGATATCTTATGGAAAATTGTTGGCAGCAGGGGCGGTGCTATGGAGCTTAAGCCTCCATGTTTTCCATAAAGACTCAAATCTTTTTTGTAATAGTGTGTTTTGAATTTTCTGTAGCATTTCTGCAATTACCCAAATTCAAAGCCAAGGCAGAACCACAGTGTTGTGAATGGATTGATCGGACTGAATTGGTGGACGGAACGACACACCACAGCCCTGGATCTCCATTAATCCTAGATCCGTCCCTGGGTGGCAGTAATGCAACATGCAAAATTGTTAGTATGCTCCTTTAATTCCCCACAACTTCACAAATTTTTGTATTTAACAGATCTCATCTTCCTCCCTGCTCTTACACTCTCTAACCAGGTCTATAGAAAGTTTAATTGTCTTTCAAAAGACAAGTTTGTAATTTATTTAATATTTAAAGACGGTTATTAATGAATTTTAGATCGACTTACAGGCTCTAAACTGCCTGTAAACTCACAATGTTTGATCAAAGGATGTGGACTAAAACTGTCAAAAATCTGGTCAGAAATCGTGGTAAATATAAAGACAGACCTAAAGAAAAAAGTTATTAAATCTCACACACAAAAACACACGGTTCAGGCCAAAACTCTTTTCTTTATCCAGTTTCGTTTTAATCTCACAAACACATGAATCTGAGACAAGAATTTTTTCCTTCTGTGCAACTAACAGACTCACCGTTTTTAAAAACAGGGAAAAAGAAAATAATTTACACATCTCTTTCTTTTTTATATCATATCTACAAAAATAAAATCACATACCAGGACTAAGGCTTTACAGAAAAAAAAAACAAACATATAAAACAAGTGGGTCTGATCTTTCTATATTACGAGTGAACAAGATTTTGTTTTTGTTTTTTTTAAAAAAAGGCAAAAAAACCAACAACAATGAGATGATCGTTAAAGACGTGTATGCATCAGTAGTTTGCACCGTGCAGGGAATTTGTTTTGTGCAACATCTCAAAAACAAAAAAAAACAAGTTATAGCCAGTCAAGGCCACGACTTAGACGTCCATGTACAAGATAAATGTATGAAACAAGAAATCATCGCAGAATACAAAGAGACTGAAGTGTAGAGGTAGAAATCGGAGATGAAAAATGCTGCATTCAGAGGTGGGAGGAAAGGGGAAGAGGAAAAACGAATCCTGGTTCCAATTCGTCGACCAGCCCAGACGGCGAATGCTGATCCGACCTTTCAGCGCAGAAAAGCGGTGGCAAGTTCATTCGATAAGGAAAATCTAGTCCATCTGGTCTGATCAGCAGTCAAAACGGATTAAATAAAAACTCCCTCCGAGTTCCTTTCAGCACCTGTGAAGAGATTTCTCACTTTGGCAGAACATTTCCCATTTCAGCGCGAAAACCTCAGAGAGTTCACGTGTCTCCGGCTCGTTTGATCCTGTCTGCAGTTCATTTTTTAAAAATTCTGAATGCGTCGAACATTTCCAGGGAGAAATTCAGCCGCGTTTGGTGTCGCAAAATCTGACAGATTTGAATTTAGACGAGATGAGGATGAGTCTGCCAAAGAGCGAAGATGTTTTAAACAAGCGATGCTAAAGCCAACAGTGTGTCAAACGCCAATTTTTTTTTTTTTTTTTTTTTGTGGTGATATTTTCCAATAAGATCCTCAGCAAAAGCGTCTCGGTTTGCTTTTTGTCATATGGAAATTGAGAATATTAAGCTACAAAAGGAGAAAATTAGCTTAAACTGGTCAAAAAACCCCGCAAAATTCTCAACAAGAAAACCTCCACAAGACTCCCAACGTGCTTTGAACGTTTTCTCAGTAAGAACAGAATCGTGTTTCGAAGTTTTCTAGGCAAGAACTTTTTTTTTTTTTAAACAGTTTAAAGGACTATACCGGTGATCTTGCATGTTTGAGCCTCAATAATTACTACACATTACTGCCAACCACTTTCCAAAACATGAAACTGAGTTTTAATCCTCTAATATTTTTAAATTAATGTTCAGGCGGTACAACAAGGTTTAATGTTTCACCTTCTAACACGACACACGATCACAGAAGGGACATTTTAATTTCTCTTCTCCTGGGACTATATTTTCCGGCAGAGACATATAGTCTCCGCCGGGAAATATAGTCCCATGTGGCTCTGTGATGAAACACCAAAATTATGTTACTTAAGAAAAAAAAAAACTGCCTTGTTCATTGTGATGTATTACTTATCTCAGGTACATTTCAAGTCTCTACAAGTTGATTTTTATAAATGAACTGAAACCAGTCTGGAAGGTAGGAAAAACAATTCTAATATATACCACTCCGGTACTATGTCTTGGAAAATGGTCAGCAGCAACCTAATGTGTATACAGATTGTACACACTGGGCTCAAACATGCCAAACCACCAGTATGGTCCTTTAAATGCATTTGGACTTAGATTCGTGTGAATTAAATGGCATTAGAACAGATGAGCTTCGGCTTTTAGCGTCAGGAGGTGTAGAACAGTGTTAACATAAAATTACAGACGCATGTGTTGCATTATTTTCTAAACTGGACCGTGTCAACATATGAAAATACGTCAATGGATCTTTTTCTTTCCCGCAAATAAATACAGGATCTGTGCGGGGGGTGGGAGTGGGGTGGAGTGGGGTGTGGGAGTCCTGCTAGAATGCTACTTGGCAAAGTGTGTAGTCCCTTCATGGGTTTAATGTGGACTAGAAGGATATAAATATCTGTGGGGGTGGGGGTGCTGGTTCACAGTATTTACACAAACAATACAGTGAAGAGGCCTTAAAGGACCATGCCAGTGATTTTGCACGTTTGAGCCCAATAACTGCGACCCTGTATACACGTTATGTTACCGCCAACCATTTTACAAAATATAAAATTGTATTTAAGTTTTCCCATTATTTTGCCAAATTGCCTAATCTTTCAAAGAAAAAAAAACAAAAAAAAACCGTTCAGGTGATAAAAACGCCTTAAAAATTCAATGTTTCACCTTCTAACTCCTATATCCAAATGTAAACTGGACAGCCATTTTGGAATTTCTCTGTAAAAGCCGTCTTCTCCTGGGACTATATTCCCTGGCGGAGACATACGTTTTCTTAAATGCAGCTCTGTGTTGGACTGGCTTAATTAATCCACAAAAAATAAGAACAATGCTATTGAACCTACGTTTCAACTTCTAATATTTACTGCTCCAGTAGTATGTTTTGGGAAATGCGTACATTGGGCTCAAACCTGCAAAACCACCGGCATGGTCCTTTAAGGATGCACAGTCAACTTTTAATGTGGTTCAGATGGGCAACATCGCTGTTTTGCAGCTGATTATGCAACGATCAGTTTTCAAAGTCTGTTTTCCGTTTTCGTCCCGTTTCCCGCGGTGGTTGTCGTTGCCGGCGACGTTGCCCGTCTCAATCCCGCTCTGCCCGCGTCCGGCAACCTGAAACTTTTACAACAGCTGAGTTCGTCCGCTGAGCGTCGCTTAAAAATCCCTGCGCGGAAAAGAAAAACCCAACAGCATTCAGTAGTAAATGGCGCAGTAGTGTTTCTGGAACAAATCCGAGGTTTATGAATTATGAGCAATATGTTGTGTTGATGGTTCCAAACAGCCATTTTATAGCTTAAGAGGAGGTGACACACACCTGGATGTGTGTCAAGATGGCTGCTGGTATCACAAACGTGTTCGCTGTAGTGTTTCTCCCACAGCGGGAGGGTTCGAACATGGATGAAATGGTTTAATAATGCTCCTGCGTGACATTTCCAGTGCAAATAACCTGAATTATATAGACACAGTCCTTCGGCCTAAAGGCGCGTGGCGTGGACAAGGTGGGGACGCCTGCCGTCCGCGACCCGTCCACTGTGGAGGATGTACATGTGCGTGACAGAGGGATGCATTGTGGGTAAAGTGCTGAGGTGACAGGTCCCTCAAATATTTCCTTAAATCGACATTTCAACACTTTTTCTGCTCCCTGCCTTCAACCAGCTTTCAAAATACAAATACGCGACGACTCCATCCTTCAAAACGCACACAGCCACTTTCCTTCACACACACACACACACACACACCTCGCTGCTTTTCCACTTTCTGCTTCAGATTCTTCCAATTTTCCGTTCTCCGCTCCGTCATGCCATCTTAACGTTTGACTTTTCCTCTGCCTTTTTTTATTGTTCCTTCATGATTTCTCCTCTCTTCCTCCTTGTGCTCTGGTCGAGGTCAGAGATTGCGTCCGACCAGCTTCCTGGTATCCACGGCAGCAGAGGCAAAAAAAACAAAAAACAGCAACAGTTCTTCCTGGGTTCTTCTCCATTGGCCAGTGCATGCAGGGACTGGGGCGAGGAGAAGCGGAGCTACCGTACCCAAGTCTGTCAGTACGTACATCTGTGTGCGTCTGTGTGTGTGTTTGTGTGTGTGTGGGTGTGTGAGATTGCCAACAAATCCACATTAAAAGCCAGTCGACTGGATTTTGGGTTCTGCTGGATTTCCCTCTTTGCCTGAAGGGATTCAAGAAAATAAAAAAAAGATAAAAAAACATGAGCCATTGTTTAAGAAACTTTTAAAAATCTGAAACTGAACTTTGTCTCTTACTGTCTCCTGAGCTACGATCCAGAGACGGAGTCCTGGAGACAGTTACGGAGCGACACGGCCCTTCCTCTGACTCCTGATTGGCCGAAGGCGCTCTGATGGTTGTCAGGAGATCTTGATGGGCCTGTTCTATTTCCTGCAGGACAGAATAACATAACTGATCCGACTGTTGACAAGTGAAAAGTGTGTGTGTTACAAAACTAACATGCACTAGCAACTAATAAACACCGTAAGTTCCAAAACCCACAAACCAATTAATGCAATTATGCAACTCTGCTGGTTAAATGAAAATCACTTGAAATTGCTCTTAACTTCCTGTATAAGAACGGATGAAGACCTGACGGAGAAAAGCACCTTCAGCTGACGCAGTTTCCTCATCAAACCCTCAATGGTGTGAAAAATCTCATCCACATTTTTGATAACGTGACTTTGTTGCCCGGGCTGCAGTTGGCCCGTTTCGTCCTCCTGTTCTGGCTGTGCGACCTCTGATTGGTCGGGCTCCGGGCTGCTGGCTGGCGTTTCCTGCGGCGACATCACCTCCTCTGGTGGCTGAGGGAAGTGGCTCGCCGTGGGGGTGGGAGAGTCATCGAGGTCGTCGGTGGCACTCTCTCCTTGTTCTGTTGGCATCACCAAGTAGAACGTGTTTCCTGTGGCAGAGGAGGCGTAGAACACGCATGTGAGCGTTTCGAAAAAAATATTGATGAGAGGAAAAAAATAAATAAAATAAACCAATAATGCAGATGCAGGAAAATGGTCGTGTGAGTCAAACGACACTGGACCAACGGAGTCTTGTTACCCTGTGTGGTTGCCCCGCCTCTCAGCGCAGATGATTGGTTGGAGGGGAGGGCGACATCATTGGTGATGTCATCAGGGATAGAGGAAGAGCCCGCAACCACAGCTATGCAGAGGATAGATGCGTAACAAAGACGTGTGCGTGTGTGTGTGTATGTGAGTGGATACGGGAAAGTGTGTGCGTATGAAAGGAACATGTGAGGAAGTGAGAGAGAAGTTGAGGTATCAGGCAGGTGATTTGTGTGGTGAGGAGCAGGCAGAGAAAAGGAAAAGAGAAAGTGTGTGTGAGAATCACAACAAATGATTCAGAGTGCAGAGAAACGTGCAGAGGTCACATGCAGAAACCCAGAATCTCAAAACGGACAGACGGTCGGTTGAGTTGCCTTTTGCTTCTGTCTCATTTCTTTTAAGGAGCATACTGGTGATTTTGCACGCTTGAGTTCAATGTATAAAACCTGTGTACACCTTACGTAACTGCCAACCATTTCCTGAACAAACAGTCATTCTTACTTTTTCCAAGTTATGTAACAATCGGTCCAAAACGGAGCTGCACAGAAGAAAATGTCTTTTACAAAGAAATTAAAAACAACTGTCTGTTCTAGATTCAGACTTATATTTTAGTAGGTGAAATATTGAATCTTAAGGTGTGTGAATCACCTGATTTTTTGAGTTTTGAAGATATGGGGATTTGGAAAAATAAGAGGAAAACTAAAATACTAGTTTTATATTTTGGAAATTGGTTGTCAGTAATGTAACGTGTAGTATTTTTTGGCTTAAACATGCAAAAATCACCGATATGGTCCTTTAAGAGTCACAATAATTAATTTATGATTAAGTCAGAACTCTATCACAACCTTCACCGAACACTTAAAGATGATCATTTGGTAGCTTTTATTAATTCGACCCGTTACCTTTCCTGATGACCTGAACGCTGGGCTGCTCTGCTTCAGAAGGCGGGGCCTCTTCAGGCTCCGCCTCCCATTCGTTGATGCTGAAGTTAAGAACAGTATCCAAGGGCTCCGGCCGCTGTCTGTCAGTGAATGAGCACCTTTCATTGGCTGTCTCGTTTGTGGGTGTGTCATCTGAATCGTGGCTCCACCCGTCCTCTTCCAAATCTTGTAATAAGAGCTGCCTCAGTGTCTCGACTGTAAAGACGTAAAAAAAAAACAGAGGTCTGGTTGATTTTTCAAGTTCTTACCTCTTATTGAAATTTAAAACACACTCAAAAGGGAAAATTTAGGAACAAGTTGTATGAATTTTCCATCTTTCTCACCGTCTTGTAAAGCAGCCTCTGCCACGCCAGCCGCCTGTCTGTCACCGCAGAGGAAAGCTCCTGATTGGTCCGTAGGTGGGGT
>VXCM01003003.1:39402-49529 GCA_014773175.1 Lucifuga dentata | reverse complement strand
TTATGTAGCATTAAATCACCTCTGAGATAATTCATAACGTAGCTGATGGAAACGCGCATCAATTCATATTTCCTTTAATCAAATAAATGTGCATTAAATATGCGAATAAGTTGGATGGAAACACAGCAGTTGATCAGTGTGACATTCTTCAAGTTGTCTTGAATATTATTATCGTAAAAACACAGATGACATATTATGATATTATTTATATTGCCCGCCCCTTCTCATGTACAGATCATTCAGAGAGGCTCATCAGCAGCTTCAGCTCTGATTAGAACCAAATCCTCCTCAGTTAGTCCCAGTTTTCCTCTGAATGACACCTTTCTGTGCATCCTGTGTATCATCTGGTTGTGACAGACGGCGTGTTAAACAGCTGCCGGCGCCATTTTACTCGTTTCACAGGAACACGAAAACAAAACTTCCCGCACACGCAGTAACACTTTTAGAATCTATTTACGCCTGCTGTGAACGCGTGGAATCATCAGCGTTGAAACGCTAAAAAAAAAAAACTGAAGGTAGAAAGTAACTGAATGTATTTACTATATTGTACTAGTACTTTACTTGAGTACATTTCCTTCTCTAAATTTTAAATGGAAATATTGTGCTTTTAAGGTGACATCTAATTTATCTAACAGCTGTCATTACTAGAAGTAAATGATTTAAAATATCTATTAAATAATGTTTTCTTTCTTTCTTGTCATCTTTCTTTTCCTTGTACCCTGCTTCCTCATATCTCATGTCTTTTGTCTTCCTTTTTTCTGTCCTTCCTTGTTTCCTAATTTACTTCCTTCTTTTTTTCCATTCTTTCCTCAACTGATCTTTTATTCTTTTAATTGTTCCTACAGACCCCTCACCAGGGCATAAGGAATGAAAAAAACACAAAGAAGCAACAACCAACAAACCAAAAAAACCAAAACTCTGCACAAACATAAAAATCAATTATCAGAAATCAAAAACTGCACAATATTTTCTGAATAAACTTGACCAGATTAATTTCTTGTGCCCATCAACTTCTTAAATTTGTAAATAGTAGGATTAACTCTAAAGTATCTTTTAATCAATTAGTTTCTATTTCATTAAAAACAAAACAAATAAGCAAATAGTGAAACACGTTTCCATGGTCACCTGTAGTATTGTTACATACACATCTACACTCAGAAACAGGTAAATTATGACTCCAAAACCGATATTTGGACATATAAATTCCTTCAACTGGGCTCAACACAGTCAGATATCTCCCAAAACCAAAATCAACTTTAACCATTCTATAAGCGTCACACAAAGGGTTACTATATAATTTATCATACCATCTCTGTAAATCCATATCTTTTAGTCTGAGATCAATCATGAGTTTTATATATTCAGAATTAAGACTTCCAGCATCATAAATAGGATAATAAGCCCACATTCATCAAGAATACTCTTAACTTTAAGAACCTATTTAGACTCATAAACACCATTGTCATACCATTTCTTAAGTTGGCTAAACATAATAAATGAGATCCTCTTATTATGAAACCATACTCAGTAGTAAACTACTGAGTAAATGACAGGTTAATTTTACTTGTGGCACGAGTACATTTTCTGGTACTTTTTTTTTAACTTCTGCTTCAGTAGAAGTTGGAGTTCAGGCTGGAGTAAACTGGTTGCTGTGTGGTTTTGGTATTTTCTTTAAGGAGCTCAGAGTGCCTGGTTTCTTGCCATGCTCCTTAATACCCGTCGCTCCTCCATTCAAAGCCCACACAAAAAACCAGTGCAGCCGGACGCTCAGCTCGTTACCATGGTGATCTTTAACAATGCCACCCAGCCAATCCCTGCTGTCAGCCCTCCTCCATTTAAATGAGCTGCAGACGCTTCCCACAAATGAAGGTCGCGGGAAAAATGGGTCAACAGGGTTTTGTAAGGTGGAGGGGTCAGAAATACCCATCCACCAAACCCCCGTCAGCCCCCAACCACAGGACCACACCCTTACAGTGCTGCTGCTGCTGCGCACACACACACACACACACACACACACACACGGGGGCCAGAGTCAAAACTTAGATCCTATAAATTCACCCATGTTAGCATTTGTGGATGATCAAGTCAAATTTAAGAATTTAGAGATTATGTCTATTTTAGTGAGTAAAATCACCCATAATTCACCTTTTTAAAGTTGCTTTAAATGGTTAATTTATTCTAATTGCCTAAATATTCTTTTATTCTCTCTAAACCTCGTATTATTAGCCTGTTTCGTTATTGTTAATATTCTTTTTTTTTCTTTCTCTCTCATGGCATTTTACTTTCCTGTTATTATTATTATTATTATTATTATTATCATTATTATTATTATTATTATTATTATTATTATTATTANTTATTATTATTATTATCATTATTATTATTATTATTATTATTATTATTATTATTATTATTATTATTAATTAATTTATTTATTTATTTTGTCATATTTCTTTATTAAGCCTCTGAGTATTTAGAAAAGTGCTCTTTAAATAAAAACTATTATTCTTATCCTTGTTAATTGATTTAGCATTTTAAAAAATCAAGACTAAAGAAATCTAAATTTTTAGCTCTTTGAAACAGAGAAAAGACCAAAAAACAGCTAATGTTTGGGATTTTTACGACTTTAATCACTTTTTTTAAAAAAATCAGGGATCCACTGATTATCAAAATTATGTATTGAATGACTAATCAAATAATAAGACTAATTATTTCATCATGTCTGAGTAGTTTCAGGACATGAGTGGTTGAAAGATTTTTCTTCCACAGATGCATTTTTCTGAGTATTTTTAGAGGCCTGAAGAGATCAAATTACACAGTATTAACAAGACAAAAAGCAAAGATGAGTGAAAAGTAAGAAAACCAAACGCCAATTCATATTAATCAGCTTGCGACCCCTCAGATTTATCTTGTGACTCCACAGGGGTCTAACCTCTCAGCGTCTGGTCTGCATCATAGATTACACAGGGAAATGCATCTAAATCTAAAGATAACGTTACTCTCATTACATCACCTGGTTTCAGGTTACAGATACCATCAAAACATACAAAAGACAAAAATCATACAAAGCTGTAAACTACACTAACCTTCAAGACTTTGAGCTTATTATTAACAAATGTTAAATATGAAAATTATAATTTCCTACATGGCTGTTGCCAATCTGGAGTTGGGACCAAATAAATCTGTGGAGTTGCAAGAAGATTGGTATTTTCCCTTGTTCAATATTGGATAATTTCATCGATTCGTGCCTCTAAAAATTTTGTTCAACTGAAATTAAATGATCTGAGAGAGAAAAAGTCAGTTTGGTTTTACTGTTTACAGCTGCACTTGCTGTCCTGTGGTCCATATAATCCACGTCGATTATAAATCCACATAGTCCTTCAGTTTATCTGAAAACTTAAATCTGGATGGACTTGATTTTCACTGGACAGTGATAAAAATATAAAATTCCGCCTGGAACAAGGAGGAGTCGCTTTTCTTCAAGGGATCTCAAGCCAGAAAGTTTGGGAAAAGTGATCTAAACACACATGAATGCTGCATAAAGTCATAAACTCTCATGTTGTGTTCCACAAAAAAGGTTGATAAACTGATTTTAAAAGCAGGAATAATTACAGCTACACTTATAAATTGAATTACGAATCTCATCGTTTTCCCTTTATGTCAGTCTCAGGCTTCTTCCTCTGATGTTTGCTTTACATTCACACTGACAGAAGCTGTAAAAAGGGTGTAGGAAGGTTGTTTCTCTCCCTCCACCTTCCACCTCACTGCACTTGCAGAGCACGACGAGCAGCCTTACCCAGTTTGAACATCATCATGGTGATCAGCACGGTCTTCTGATGTTTGGACCAAACTCTTCCAAACTCCATGGCAAAGGAAGTTGCAGAGATTCCCAGTCAGTCAGTCCACAGGTTCTCCATCCAGCTGGACCTTCTGCTCCATCCACCGCCCTGAGGAGTTAGAGTTAGCTGAGGGTGAGTGTCTGCTGCTCCATGCTGACTGTGAGTGAGTGTGAGTGTGTTTGGTCCTCTGGGGACCAAACTGGGCTAAAGTAAAGCAAAGTAATCACCCAGCGGAGCGTGATGGCTGGAAAACATGGACTGGAGTCACTGGAGTGGACTCACAGAATGAATGGTTCAGAATCAGAATCCGATTTATTGCCAAGTAGGTTTACACATACAAGGAATTTGCACTGGTGCTTGGTGCTCAACAAGAAAAAAATATACAAGATATATACAAATATGCAAGAAAAATGTACAATATACAAAGGATGTGCACTGATTGTCTCACTCTGTCAGTGTAGAACAAAACACAAAAACATGCAAACCTGCTTACAGCCATTAAATTTGTCCACAAAGTTCAATTTAAAGTACTTTTTACTTTAGTAATTTAATAACTAAATGATGCTGAGGTCTCAACCAGCAGCTTTAGGTTTGTTTAAAGGACCATACCACCCATTTTGCATGTTTGAGCCTAATATATTCAGTTTTCATACATGTTACGTTACTGACAATCATTTCCCAAAGGATAAAACTGTATTTCAGCTTTCCTGATATTTTGCTAAATCTCTTAATCTTTCAAAATCAAATATTCAAGTGATACACCCACCTTAAAAATCCATGTTTCTCCTGCTAATAGTTACACAGCCTTATGAAGTCACCGTCCTTTAAATTTTTCCATAAACGTAGGTCTTCTTTTGGGACTATATTCCCTGGTGGAAACATACATTCGCTTTTTATTGCACTTCGACACTAAAATTATGTAGCTTCAAAAAAAAAAGAAAAAAGAAAATGAAAAAGAACGTTTCAAGTATCAACAAGTTGATTTTAATAACGTACCAGAATGAACTGAAACCAATGGCGGTCTGGAAGGTAGGAAAAACATTTTTAATTCACCGTTCCAGTAGTATGCTTTGGGAAATGATTGTCAGTAATGTTACATGTATGAAAACTGAATATATTAGGCTCAAACATGCAAAATGGATGGTATGGTCCTTTAATACTTTGACTATTTGACTATTTCCTGATGGATATTCAACTATTGTGGATAATTAATTATTTTTGTAATTTTCTTGTTAGTGATTGATATTTTATCAGCAAAAGTTTTTGTGCTACTACAAGATTTTAATATTTCCTCTTTCTAGGTATATGTTTGTGTAACCTGGATTTTTTGGAGTAACTTATGCTGCGTTCGTCATACCTCAGAAGTGGAACGTATCACTTCTAAATTTGTGGGAGACAACCTGGAAACCTTTGTTTTATTTTCTCTCAGGCCACAAAAAAATCTATAGAGAAATTATTGATCTGAGTGTGGCAGCCATATTAAAATCTGAGGTTTAGATTGAGGTACCTTGTCCAACTCTCTGAGTAGGAATTCCGAGTTGAGGAGGTGTTTTCTTTGACTTTTCCCAGTCAGAGTCAGAAATTCCAAGTTGAAGTTAAATACATTATTACTTTGGTCTCTCTGGGTTGTGGATACTAAACAAGACAACAGGATTTTACCAGTTTTTCTTCTTTACTCATCACACCATCACAGTAAACCCAGTTTAACTCTTTACCTGCTGCTGTTACACCTATACCTGTCCCCTAAAAACAACAGGTAGGAACCAAATTTACCCTGAGGCAAGGCTCATGAAGAACAACGTCAGCAGTCAAATAGAAAAGCTTGTAAATGACACTGTATATAATATAATTTTCAGTTATGACAGTAATAATAATAATAATGCAACAAAATCCTGCAAAGATTCCACAACCAAAATATGAAAGGATTTCAACTGCAATAAATTACAAACATAATTAAAGAGAGCAACTTAAATAATTAATTAGGTAAAAATATCATCTGCACAAAACTATAAAAACTTACATTAGTATTATAGTATTATTCACTGTCTATTCATCATGGTGGTTATTTTTTGATGACAGTAGGTGGGTTTCCATCCACCTGTTTTTATGCTAATTTTGGTTTAGCACAGAAGAAAGCCTGAATGGAAACACAGGAAATTTTCATAAACTCTGAAATTTGCGTGCTATTAAGCTCTCCACTTGGGGAACATGATGTACTATATAATTGTGCATAATTTTTATACCTATCCAGGTCAGGTAACTTGATGTACCAGTGTTGAAATCTGCATCCCTGCTGAGAACTGCATCCCCACTCAGGGAAAATGGATCATCCTGTATATGAAATGCAAGACAATATGTATTCATTTGAATAACTTTTACCAAGCAGTTGTTAAGGCACTCCTTAGAGCAGGGTCAGTTTTGCCATCAGAAGAGGAGGGGCTTTTCCCAGTGGGCCACAGCCATTGGTAGGCCAGCCAGTGACCTTTGCACTGCATAATATAATATTAATTGAAATGAACTTATATTAAGCAAACATAATTTTTTTCTTTCATAATTTTCTTGACACTTAGATGAAGAAACAGTGGGAAATTACACGGATTTATTCGCCATCCTACCCTACCGCCCGCCCCCCACCTCCACCCCATCCCTCCACTAGACACCTTAAATCCTTAAATTCCCAGTAAAACTTAGGATCCCAATCCGACTCTGCCTTAGAGCCAATAATAATAATATCTGTGTCTACTGGGCAGCAGCGATTCAGTACTCCACTCTGATTTGTTCATTATTTCTTTGAAAAATGCATCCCCTCCTTTCTCAGGTCTGAGGAGACTTGAATGCACCAAACTCACCCTGTCACATATAAATAGCCCCACATGTGAGCTGCTAACTTAGATTCCATTCAGTCATCTTCACAAAATTATTTTACAGTGCGGATGCAATTCTCGGCAGGGATTTTGGTTTCGGCCCAAAAGCTGCTCATTTGTGTTTTGCTAATGGCTTGACACATTGCGGACACGATGGTTGTTTTACTCACACCAAAGGTTTCACCAACCACCCCGTACTCGGCACAAGTGGCAAGCTTATAGAGCGCCATGGCAACATCCTCATCAGTTGGCACAGGAGTCCGGTGGTTTGAAGTGAGAGGCTCAATGAAAATTTCTGATCATGGCAAACAACTCATCAAAGATGCTCTGGACACGCGACGATGCTAAACCCAAAGCTGCTCTGATCCATCTGAACCAGTGGACAGAACTGTTCTAGCGTCTGCGTTGCCAGGTATACGGTGTTTGGCGTCTGATGGCAGCATTTCAGCCCTCATAAACTGGGCCGTTGCATTCTCTCCAGCGTCTCCTGGCTGCAGTTAATAAGGCCGAGTATAAGGACTGTAATAAGTGTTCTTCCACGCTAAGGGTTTCATTTAAGCTCTCTATGGTTATGTGCGTTTTGCTGTTGACATTTGTTTACTTGGATTTAAAGGACCATACCTGCGATCATGCTTTTTTGAGCCCAATATATACAACTTCTATACATATTGTGTTACTGGCAACCAATTTCCAAAATTAAACCGTATTCTAGTTTTCCTGTTATTTTCTCAAATCCCCTAACCTTTCAAAATTACAGTAAATGTTCAGGTGATACACACACCTTGAAATTCAATATTTCACCTTCTAACGCACGATTATAGAAGGCACGCTCCTTTTAATTTCTCCGTAAAAGTCATCTTCTCCTGGGACTATATTTCCGGGCAGAGAAATACATTGTCATTCGTGCAGCTCCGTGTTGGATCGGTTAAATAAAGTTACTTCTGCAAAAGCCTATAGTAACTGACATAATGTTCGCTGTGATGGATTACTTGTCTCAAGCGTGTTTCAAATCTCTACAAGTTGATTTTAATAGCGTACTGGAATGAACTGAAACCAGTGGCAGTCAGGCAGGTAGAAAAACAATTCTGAAATTTACCGGTAAAGCAGTATATATTGGGAAATGTCAGTACCGTGACAACAGATTGTATATATTGGACTCAAACATGCACAATCACCGGTATAATCCTTTAAATTGCCCTCCAAGACCACTTGCATAAGGTAGTTGATGGAACAGCACACTGATTTGCATTTTCTTTAACCAAATATTAAAAAATGTGCATAAAATATGTGAAACCTCTGGATGGAAACCCACCTGCTGGCATCAGACGTTTGTTATATAGCTCATACGTGTGTTTGCTGAAGAGTGTCAGACGTCCAGACCTGATGAAGATCCAACTGAAACAGAAAAGTTGAACTCTAAACTTCTGCATGTGTTTCTTTTTCCTTAATGCTTGTTTGCCATGAAGTCATGAGAACATTTCTATCTTTAGCTGTGCATCCGGTGCTTCCAGTCTGTGCTGAGCGAGACCAAGGACGTCACGGATCTCTGTACTGACACACACAGATAAAGGCTGATACAGAGCTTTTCATCTGACTCTACGTTACACAACAAATAAGCTTTTAACCACCACTGTTCCTTTAATGTCAGCATTTCTGATTAACATACAAGAAAGATTTACACTGCAACAGGAAGCAACTGATGGCACTTTTACTGAAGTAAAAGTAAAGAAGCGATACCAGGAAAATGTACTCAAATGCCAAAAGTAAAAATGAGACTGTGAATAAGAGTACCATATACAGTATACTCGAGTATAAGCCGATCTCGTGTATAAGCCGACCCCGATGTTGTTCCATCAATTTATTTGTTTAGCAAATTACCTGTTTTTCTGGGTATTGTCATAGTATTCCTGTGACTTTCTGAAAATTGTATTTATTTTATTTATTTAATCTTTGTTTAAACAAGGAAGGCCATTGAGAGCAAGCTCTCTTTTATAAGGACACCCTGATAACATACATATAAAACAATAAATAAAACAATAAAAACACATAAAAGTTACAGTATACATCAACAAATTATAAAAAGGTCAAGGAGTTAAAAGATTCACACTAGTCCATACTGGTCAGAAGGGATTTCAATTGATTAAAAGAGATTAATTTGTCTCTGTAATTCTGTGGAATACATGCCTTATTTCTACAAAGAAAAAAATAATAAAGCCAATTTTGCTTTTAAAATAATCCACGTACCAGTAAACATGATATTTATTTCAGCAGCTGATTACCGTAACTGACCATTCACAGCAGAGCTTACTGGCCACCACAAAATGTGCTGATAAGATGTTTAGTCAGGAAATATCTCATTCTAAGGTATGATTTAAACTATTTTCATGGGTAGTGGTAATGGTAGTATTTCCACCCCTGGAAATTTCCTTTTCTGGGATCAAATCTGAATTTCTCCTGTATAAGCCAAACCCTGATTTGCTTTGTGAAATTTGGTGATAAAAACTCAGCTTATACTTGAGTATATACAGTACTTTACTTCCAGTAAAAACCTTTTATCTCCACTGTCAGTGATTTTCATGCTTCAGATCAGTTGAAGAAGGAAAAGATTAAAAGAATGGCGCAAACTTGGAAAAAAGGAATGATATCAATTTGAAGAAAGACAAGAAACAAGGGAATGAGGAATTAAGGATGGAAGGAAGGAGGAAAGGAAATGAAAGAAGACAACAAATCTCAGATCCTGTCCAGTCCCCACAGGAACAGATCTGGAAGTCCAGTCCAGGATTATTATGAGTGTATCTGGGATCAATGGCTCAACGCCCCCAATCCCCTCACTGCCACCCCCACCTTTGGGAGCAGGGCTGGAGGGATCTTATCAAGCACCTCACTGGTGGATGGGTGGCTCTGTGGCAGCTTGACGAATGCCTTACACACCCCCACACCCACTGCAACCCACCCACTCTAAAACCCTCCAGCCCGCGTCAGGCTTAACTCCAACCTGCTGCAATCGCAACAAAAAAAGTTTAATTAAACACTGGGTGAGGGAGGAGGAGACAGGCCTCCTCACGTCACCGTGTTCAACGAGCAGCGTGCAAATGTGGAAAGCAGTGAGTCAGAGCCCACAGCAGCTCCACAGCTTCACATTCCACAGAGCCTGGCTGCTGCTTTCATCAAAGCTGCTGCACAATAGAGGAACAGACAGGAGGCTGACACAGTCTGTGTCTATCAGGTAAACCTTCATTTCCACTGGAGCAAAGTTAAAGGACCATACCATCCATTTTGCATGTTTCAATTTTCATACATGTAACGTTACTGACAATCATTTCCCAAAGCATACTACTGGAACAGTGAATTAAAAATGTTTTTCCTACCTTCCAGACCTCCACTGGTTTCAGTTCATTCTGCTATTAAAATCAACTTGTTGATA
>VXCM01003003.1:0-35226 GCA_014773175.1 Lucifuga dentata | reverse complement strand
CTCTCTCTCTCTCTCTCTCTCTCTCTCTCTCTCTCTCTCTCTCTCTCTCTCTCTTTCTCTTCCACTCTCTTCCCCTCTTTCTCTCTCTCTGTCTCTCTCTTTCTCTCCCTTTCTCCCCCTCTCTCCTTTCTCTGTCTTTTTCTCTTCCCCCTCTTGTTCTGTCTGTGTATGCCTGTCTTTCTTCCTCTCTTTCTCATCCACTCTCTCTCTCTCTCTCTCTCTCTCTCTCTCTCTCTCTNCTCTCTCTCTCTCTCTCTCACACACACACACACTCCCTCCCACATTTTAACATTCATGCCTGTCTGACTCAACAACAATGGCTTCTCTAAAGTCCAATTGCCTCGTGACCCTTAACTTCACCCCTTCACAGCCCTTTCAGAACGCTGTCTACAAAGAATGCTGCTATCACTAAGACGTGGAGGCATTCAAACGCCATTTAACACCAATCCACCGTTACTCACGTCCACCTGCATTTAACAAAGTCTGAGTCTTCAGTCTGCGTCTTTCTTTTAACGTGTGTGAGGAGGTTAGCAGTTTGAAGCTCAGACCATACAGCGGCGTGAAAACAAGAGCAGGAAATGATTTCCTTGCTGCTCATGTAGTGAAAATACAAGCTTCAGTGAGTTCTTAATGACGGATTGCAAGGTTTTCCTAGTCTCTGTTCTAAATGCACGGTTTTCCCAAGAAAAATCCTCTGCTGCACTGTCCTATTTTATTTTTAACCCTCTGGAATCAAAAGTCTTGGCATGATGTGAAGAAAACGTGCTGCCTTCAGACGCTGAACAGGAGAACGGAGCAATGTGCTGAGAACATACAGCAACATGCTAACGTACAGCATATCATACAGCAACAGGCTAACCTTCAACATGTTCATCTGAACATGTGTTAGCTAAGATTGCTGTGTTAATTCATTTGATTAGTTATGGCTAACCACATGTTTAGTTTACTTAAGGTTAACCATTTGCAACCCTCTTTGATCAATCAATCAATCAATAGATCACCCTGTAGGTAGGAATGGCAATTTCGAATCTTCAAAACAGTTTCGACAAATTTGAAACACACACTGTTTCGAAACGTTTCGAAACGTTTTGAAACATTGGTTGTGCACAGCCTGCTGGCAGAAACCTGAACTACAACTCTAGAAGGCTGGAAAGCTGGCATGGTGGTCATGTGACTGATGTTTCCAGACAGTGTCGTAGACCCCGCTTCAAAACCGGAAGTTTCAAACAGCTTTAAAACATATCGATCCTGGGTGCCAAAATTGCCATCTCTACCTGTAGGTGGTGTGGAAATTGTGCGAGTCAAATGTCTTGGTATGGTTGTTTTGGTCCACACCTGACTCGATTGAGATTACCGTGTCCAGACCTGAACCGTACCAAGGGAGGAACCTATGTTTGATTGAACTGGACAAAAGATTGCAGGTGTGAAAACAGCCTGAGTTTAACGCTAAACTTAACACGTGTTAGCTAAGATTGGTGTGTGATCAACTCTTCAAAGCATCTCTTAGATTTGCTAATCAAAGGTGGAGTTTACTCACACCTAGCTATCTCTGCTTCTAATCGATCAATAGATTTCTGTGTAATTGATACTAGTGCAGATCATGTTCAGAACACAAACAAACTGCTACAGAACTTGGTGTGAAACATTCTGTAATTAGGCCAATTCACTCTGGCTCTCAAGCACTCTGATGAAGGTAGATAGCCGATATGCGTAAGTGCGGTTTATTGTTTTAAAATGCTGTAAGCCCATCAGTTAAATAAAGGCTTTTTTTTTTTTTTTTTTTNTTTTTTTTTTTTTTTTTTACACACAGTGCCTGGAACTGGTTTTTTGATGCCACTGACGTTGTGTGGTTCAGGAAATCCATATGTCTGATTTATGATAATTCCCCTCCAAGAGCATGTGTGGAAGATGAATAGCTGAAGCGCTCCATGCACAAGTTTTTCTTTGCTATAGAACTTGCTGGGAATCAGACTGAAACTCCTCCTCCTCCTCCTCCTCAAAATAAAAAGGTTTCAGTATAATTATTTGGATCCGCACCCAGGTGTCATTGTCGTGTTCAGACCCACCAAGGAGGGAAACGAACCCTAAGTCTGATTGATCTTAACCAAACCATATTGGTGTGAAGTGCAATAAAATAACTTTACTGCTAAATATAATTTTATTTGTGTATTTCAGGTAAATACATTCTATGATGTGGCACCAGAACAACCTTAGGCCTCCTCTCTGGATCTGCTACGCTAATGTCAAACATCCATTCAGCTTTAGTTCTGCTTCTCATTTCCCCTTGATCATTGCCTCAATGCCCCTCAGAGGGGGTGCACCACACACTTTGAGAACCACTAACATACAGCAGCTTGTTATTTTCTGTGAATTTGTGACATTAACACAGTGACCGGCCAATAAAGATGAATAATGTCAGTGTCATTCCCTCTGCTCTCCTTCTGACTGGCTGCTCCAGCTGTGACTGCATGAAGCTGTATGCATTTATGAAAAAACACTAGCATGTTACTCTGCACATACATGTTGTAGGAAAGTGTTCTAATGTCAGGATAACTGCTGCACTACAGTTTACCTCCTCTCTGAGGAGAATTAGTACAGATTCAGAGTCCCTGTCCGCTGTCTTCCTGACAGCGACTCACAAAGCAAATCTCTGACTTCACTAAATACTGCAGCTAATACCTGATTAGGACAATCAAGTCAAGGGTTCAGCGTGAAAGAAGAATCTTTTTACTATTTCATAGAAAAACAAAAATAAAATGCCCTGAACTAGACATGGTGACCAGTATGGCCCTTTAAATCTGTTCTGGGGGAAGGAACCCTGGAATTTTGGAAAACCATGATGGGGAGGAATATCCAAATGTCAACCAGGTTTCACTGAAGCTGCTGTTAATGTTTGGGTTAACGTATGTGTGAATCCATTTTTTCCTGCCTGAAACATGTGAAGTCAAAGCGTGGCTCTGTTCTACCTGACGCTCACCTGAAACAAGCTTCCAGGAGCCACGACTCAATACAAGCCGGATTTGAAAAGGACTGTAGAAAACAAGCAGAGCCAGAAATCCACCAAAAAAAAAAAAAAAAAAAAAAAANTTAAAAAAAAAAAAAAGGTTCATATGAAAGCTGCTCTGCTGTTATGTCATTTAAAGTGGCCTTAAAAAAGAAAAGGGGAAGAAGTGGCCTTATTGTGTGGTAGTATAAAGGCTTGCATATAAATATGTGTATCTTGTGGCTCTTTTGGAGCAATACACTTTTGTTTTTGGCTCTTCGTGTCTAGCTGGTCGGCCCGACACAGAAGGTGGGTGTATCGCCTGAACATTTGATTTTGAAAGATTAGATTTGGCAAAATAACATGAAAATGAAAATACAGTTTTATGTTTTGGAAAAAGGTTGTAACAGCAACATAACATGCAAGCAAAGTGGGGTGGTATGTATTCTGCTTAAACATGCAAAATCACCAACATGGTCCTTTAAAGTTTAACAGCACCCATTTACACACCTTTCTCAGTACCGTATGTACTGGAGTATAAGTCAGTCTTGTATATAAGCCGACTCCCTGATGTTGTTCCATCAATTTATTTATTTAGCAAATTGCTTATTTTTCTGGGTATTGTCATAGTATTCCTGTGATTTTCTGAAAATAATCCATGTACCGGTCATGGCTGCTGTTTTAAAACCATACCGTTTTAACAGGGCTTCTCTTCCAGAATGATAACATTGCGCTCTTGTTCATTTCATAACTTTTTTTTTTTCAAAACTCAAAATAACATAACATGACATGAGGTGAGGTCAAAAACTACACCGCTGCCCTGTTCCTCATAAACACTGGCTCCGCCTCCAGCTGAGCGTCTATAAATAGACTCCTCCTCNGCTGCCCTGTTCCTCATAAACACTGGCTCCGCCTCCAGCTGAGCGTCTATAAATAGACTCCTCCTCCTCTGGGAAATGGCGATCATCACCTAATCAATCAGTTAAGATATAAATATTCAAAAATAATAACTTATTTGATTTCACTTTTCCCAAATTATTTGTCATTGAAGATAATCCACATACCGGTAAACATGATATTTATTTCAGCAGCTGATTATCATAACTGACCAATCACAGCAGAGCTTANGGTAAACATGATATTTATTTCAGCAGCTGATTATCATAACTGACCAATCACAGCAGAGCTTACTGGCAAAATGTGCTGATAAGATGTTTAGTCAGCAAATATCTCATTCTAAGGTCTGATTTAAACTATTTTCATGGGTAGTGGTAATGGTAGTATTTACACACCTGGAAATTTCCTTCTCTGGGATCATATCTGAATTTCTCATGTATAAGCCGACCCCCGATTTACTTTGTGACATTTAGTAATAAAAACTCGGCTTATACTCGAATATATACAGTCAGTGCATCTCGTGTATCAGGGACTTTTTTCTCTTTTCTGGTTGTTCATTTATCACTGTGTGCTGGAATCTGCCACATACAGAATAATATTCTTGTTTTTCCAATAAACTGGGAGGATTCTGTCTAAATGTCTGAGATCAGCAGAGAGGAATCAGCTGACCTCTGCTTCTAATGATATTTTCTCTCTACGGTATAAACAGATTGTCAGGCCTCAGTCTGTTGTCCTGTCCTCTGGCCTCCGGTCCGGAATAATCTTGATGAGGGACTAATAAGCCAGAGAGGCTGGCCCCCACCAGTGGCCCCCCAGGGGGCCCCTTGACCTTCCAAAACACCCCCATTAACCCTTTGTCGCCCAAAACTGGCCTGAAGGGTCACTGCCCAAATGCTGGAGTAATGAAAGCGACCGAGCAAAGCTCAGCGGGATCAGAGCAAACTTCCTCCTGGAATGTTTGAACGGTAAATGTAACGGCGAGACATGTTTTCCATTTAGCTTTTCAGATTGTGTCTCTCAGCTGAGCTGCAGCATGACGTGACTGCCGGGAATTCACAGCAGGAGGCAGAGGACAACGAGACAGACACAATTTTCTGCTGCTTTTTCTGTTTTCTCATCTGGTTTTTCTGTTTGCTCTCAGTGCTGCACTGGCTGTTCTGTGCACGAAGGAACCATGTTTGGTCTGTGATGAAGAACTGTAAGCTTTATTTACATAAGTTAAAGTATGCTCCATTACAAGTAATCTTGTTTCAGTACTAGTAAGTATTATCAGTGAAATGTGCTCAAGTACCAAAAGTTAAAATACTTTGTTTCATGGTCAGGTGAAACGTTTTGAGGATTTTTCAAGCTTTCAGATCAGCTGATGAAAGACAAAAGGAAAGAAATAAGGGAAGGAAGGAAGGAAGGAAAAGTACAAATGAACGAAAAATGAGATACAAAGAAAGTGGGAAGAAAAAAATAAGAAGCAATAACAGAAGAAAGGAAGATGACAAATAGGAAGAAAGAAAATTGCAAAGAAAAACACAAAAGAAAAATGAAGAGCTGGATGGAATGAACGATGAAAAAAGCAAAGAAAAAAGTCCACATTTCCTTTGTTTCATTAATGTTCTTGTTTCTCCCTCCTTCTTTTTCCTTTTTCCTTCCTTTTCTATCTTATTAAAAATCCTCCAACTTCCATCTTGTCCTCCCTATTAAGGAGGGAAAGTCAGTTCCACTTCTGTTATAAATTCTGGAGGTGAATCCTGATTGTGCCTTTCAACAAACTTTTGACAGCAGGAATTAAACTTAGAACCCATTTATAATGCAAACATGGTTTTAATCCTAACATGAATACTAGGAATACATTTTACAATGTTAGAAGAGGATCACGAAAATGTAAAATTAGTCTTTGAAGCTCATTGTTGAGTATTTCACAAACAAAACATGCAACTGAAGGTTTATTCAGATTAATGGTGATCTCGTGATCCACTATGAGTCCAGGGAAGGTTCCAGGTGTTTCAGGACTCCTCCCACCAGGTGCAGACTGCCGGTCACCAGCACGCAGGTGTGACCCGCCTCCCTCAGCTCTTTAAACTCAGGCTGTGCAGGTGAAGGGCTGGAGCTCCTTGATCCAGCAGAGGCTAAAACCGGGTCTTTTCCCTGACTGATCCACTGGAGGGCGCTCAGGATGCAGGGAAAAACCAGAGTGTGATTCCCAGAATTGGCCACAAGGTGGCGGTGGTGATTTCCTGTTGATGCTGAAGTGAAGCTCTGCCAGCTGTTCTGGTTCTGTCTGCAGCGACTCAACATGTGCTGTACTAAAAAATAATAAATAAATAAAATTAAAATCAAGAGGTGAAGATGTTCAGGAATCACCATGTCTGACAAATAAATAAAATTCTCTAACTACACTGAAAACTGTACTAGTATTAGCTGTAAAACATACTTAAGTACCAAGGAAAATCCACCAAAATACAAAATGAAATAAAAAAAAAAAAACCCACTAAAGTTAGAGATAATAATGGAAAAATGGAGATGGAGGTCAGATGATGTATTTTGTAACCACACTTTTGGAGATACTGGAATTATTATTATTATTATTATTATTATGATTATTATAATTATTATTATTATTATATGTCAAAAACACAACAGGCAAAATGGAGAATGATAATAATAAAACTGACGGGAGAATAAAAGGTTTAGTCAGTATACAGTTACATAAAGTAACCATTAAAAGCACCTTTAAAAAGGTGAGTTCTGTTTTTTGTTTTTTTACACAGACAGAGAGGACTAGTCCTGGATGTGTTTAGGGAGTTTAGGGATGACTTTCTTATTAATATTATCATTTTAATTTTTTTTATTGTAGATGATTTCACAAAATCACATATACAGACCCACTAAGTTCTATTCAAACGTAATGACGTGCTTGGTGAACTTCCTGAATCCCTGCTGTCTCATTCACTGTAAGTCACTCTGTAATAAAACGCTGGAGAAGCAGGTACTATTTGATGCATTATTCCAGTCTGCCTCCAACATGCTACATGCATGTAACATGAGATCAGACATGAATGAGGCATGTGGCATCAGAGTGATGAGTTATGATTTTACTGTGTGATGGTCCATAAGAAGTAAGAGAAACGTTTCATACCTGTCGTGTTTGAAGGCGTTTCAGTAATGTTTGGGCAGAAGACAGCATAATCAAACTGGCAGGGCTGCAATTTATATTCAGTATGTTTTATAGTGAAAACATGGATTACAGCACATATATGTGACAATGAACATGCATCATCCAAATGCACTGCAGCATCTGTTGTACTCACCACTAACAGCCTGAGCAAGGCAGCAGAGTCTCTCTCTCCTGTTGTGTTAAAGAGCAAAATCTTCACGCCACAGCTCCTGTTAAAAAGACACGTTTATACTGTCTACACACACACACACACACACACACACACACACACACACATACACACATACACACATGTTGTCTTCACAGGTCCAAATTTTAGACCCAACCTGAAACGGACCCAAACTTACTAATATGCATTAATGTTAATAAAAATGGAGCGAGACCTGATGCAAAAGGGGCCTAAGGACTCCTGGACCCAACCTGAAATTATGCTGCGTTCTAGTTAACTTGGAACTCAAACTCTTCTGACCTCCTAATTAAAATGTGCTGGAACAGCATTTGAAGTCAGAGCTCTGACTGGGAAACTCAGACCAAATCCGTGAACCCCGGCTTCAGACGTCATCAACATGGCGGCTTCTGTGGAAGTGAGCTTTGTGAATGGAAATGATCAGCTAACAGATGAATAAAGTATTTTTTCCTGTGTGAATTGAATTAAAAAAGGTCAGAATATATCACCAAGTTGACTATCTATAGTGTATAATACCTGTTTGCCATTGATATGTGTAAATAATTTCAGAATATTACTTCTCTATACTAATGTTTAATACAGTGATTAATATTGTAAAACAACGCAAACAGTCCTGTAATCTAACTTTACTTTAGTTAGTATTTGTTATAAAGTTTATTTACAGTATTTATTGGCATTCAGCCATGCTTTTTGTTTACACTTGGCTGGAACGTTGGGAGGTCAGAAAACAGAATTTTGGCACAGGGAATGGGAAATTCCGACATCCCAACAGTGTCTGGAATACAGCATGAGACCTGATCCAAAATGTGGTCCTAAACAGAACCAGCGCTACAGACCTGTACCAACACTGAACAATTAACTGGGTGTGTGTGTGTGTGTGTGTGTGTGGAGGTGCTGCATGCTTCTTGAGAACCAATTGCTGTAATTGTAGAGGGTTGAATGAGGACAAGTGTGTCTGGGTGTGCCTCCACTCTGGTCTATACATAGCACACACACACACACACACACACACACACTGCTGGCATCTTCACTCCTGTGTTCTGTGTGTGTGCAAGTGTGTGTGCAGACCAGGGTCCGTTCAAAGCGCNTTCTGTGTGTGTGCAAGTGTGTGTGCAGACCAGGGTCCGCTCAAAGCGCCGCGGTCTAAAGGTGGAGTTGGGTTTCCTGAGGGCTGAAAAGCAGCTAGACCGCCGCGTCCTGCCTTGACACCCCAGTGCTAGTGTTTTAATCTGTTTTAAGTGTCAGTAAAATCATTTTAAACATGGTCTGTGAAGCGGTATTTTGCCCGTTTCTGATACTGGGTTTCGTCAGTCTTTTCCCTGCAAATCCACTGCTACACTGTTAGACTGGCATGATGCACCACAAATTAACAAGCAGCTCCTACTGTCTCTCACCTCAGCAAGCACACGGTCTCCTGAAGCCATTATGATGTATCACATGATCAGAGTGACAGGAAGTCTGCTCAGGTCCCTTCAGATCCACTCAGGTATAATCATATTGACACAGAAACCCAAATCAACCTGACCTGATTAGACTGAATATAATTTGGACCTGACCAGACTTGGTTCTGGGTTGGGTCTCGGTTCAGAGGAAGTGGACCTGTGAAGACCTGTAGCCATTAGTGCTGTCGTACTGCGTTTGGTCTCCCTGCCGTGTCTCCTGTATGAACCAGTGGATGCAGGCCTGCATGCTGGCTGTGGTGTGAGCTCCATCTAGGTAATACGTGATGGATCCACGTCTCAGCACCTGGTTTCGTCCTAACCACTCCGTCTGCTGCAGACCTGGAGGCGATGGGGAGAGAAAGGAAGTGACCCAAGCAGCATTTAGTTAAAGCTGTTGGAGTCTCAAACAACTCTTTTAATGTCTAAAGATGGGAAAAAAAAAAAACTGCGATAAATTACCTGCAGAGAGAAAGTTGAATTCAACAGTATTTCTACATGTGGATGTGGAGAAACATCGCAAGTTCAACATCAGCGAAACTGAGCACTGATATCATGGCACGCAAAAATTAAAAAATAAATAAATAAATAAATAACAAAGACGTCAGGGGTGGAAAGTAAGGAATTACATTTACTCTCACTACTGTAATGAAGTCGTTTTTTTTCTGTACTTGTACGTTTTTGAGTAACTTTTTTTTAAAAGTAGTTTTACTTTATCCTGTTAATTAATATAAGTTATAAGTTAGTTAATACTAGTCATTAACTTTGCTGACATCTATGTCCTAAATAATTTGCTTTCACTTGTTTTTGTTACAGTTTTGCTAGCTACTGAAAAATGCAGACATTAATGTTGATTAAGGCTAGCTACTGAGCTAATTAACCTTAGCGTTAGCATGTGTGGAATTTTCATTAAATGTTTGTCTCAGTCAAATATTATAAGAATTAAACTGACTGCCCTTCTTTTATCCTCCCAAATGTAGAGTAATATCAGTTAATATTAGAATGTTCAACAGGATATTAAGTCTTTACTTGGAGAGCATTACAGCAAAATTGTTTAAAATGTATGTATTTTTGTGTTTTTTGGTAACAATGATCAGTACTTTTTACTCAGAGTACTTTTGAAACAAAACACTTTTACTTTTATTTAAGTAAATTTTTACACAAGTGCTTTTACTTTTACTTGAATAAAATATTTTATTGCTCTTTCCACCCCTGAAAGATATTTAGGCTCCAATTTCTCACAAAAATGCAGGGATCAGGTACATCTACACACATCCTCCATTTCACACACGTGCAGGTTTTCAGCTTTTTCAGCATCTAAACATGTGCTGGTAGGATAAGAACCACATCTGAATTTTCCAGTGCAAATGGTAAATTTCTGAGCTAGCTGACGGAGTTTCCACTTGCCTTTAAGCATGGCTGTGCTGAGCTGGAAAGTCTTCGCCTGGGAGCCGAGTCTGCAGGCTGATGTTTGGGTCAAGCCCAGTCCATCTGCAACGATTCACATCTGTCAGGTTTTCATTAAACCGCCAAAACTATCTGTTATAAAAGGCAGCGACTTTCTTAAAGAAGCAACAAGGGTTTTTTTTTTTGTTTTTTTGTTTTTTTTACAACTGGGGAGACATCTTTGTATGGCGACATGCTGTATTAGCAAACAATGACTACTTCCACATCTGGCAGACACAGAGCAACACTAGCATCCCAATGGAGTCATGATTCTGACCTGATTAATCCAGTATATCTCCTTTTAGCACCAACTCCAGAGAAAAGCCATCTTGAGCAAATAACTGTCTATTTAATGCTGACAGGCGGTTACAGTGGGTTTATGAGAGCTTGTTTTTTTTTTAAATAGCTACTTGCATGCTGGAGTCTGGTGTTAATTTTGAGTGGATTTGATACAACAAGCAACTCCTTCAAATTACACTTTTGATGTTGTCATTTGATTCACTAACAACATCAAAAATATTGCATAGCCTGTTCATACAAGTAGTATAAACGTGATGTCTACTATGTGTTTACATGTGAAAAAACCGTGCTCATCAAACCAAACTAATGACTCAATTGTCCAAATGTGGGTCTCAAATATTTTGGCGTCCCTCAAACTACGAAATTGCAAAATTAGAAGATTCTACCTGCTACTGATATTTCATAATTAATAAAAAGTGTCAATCACCCAACCTGCTGTTTGCACTTCTTTCACCATTAAAAGTCCTTCAGTTGATCATTGAAAAAACAGTTAATTTGTTGAACTGTTGTAAAGTTGTTTTAGCTGCTTTGGTTTGGTTTGGATGTTTCTGGACAGGTTTGGATCAGTTTGGATTGGTTTGGCACAAAAATCATGCCAAGTGTTAATTGCTACTTGCCCCATAAAACCTCAACATTTTTCGATATATGCCTCAAATTTGATTCACTTGTGGACACGAAGTGTGGAAGCCAGAAAATGTAAAATTGAAAGTTTTTACAACTCACACTTTAAAAAGTTCAACATAGGCCAAAAAAAAAAAAAATTTCAAAGTTCACTTTTTTTTTTTATTATTATTTTTAAAACCAGTTTTGCATTGTCCTATTTAAGGCTATAATTTCTCATCTACTCACAGAACCATGAAAATTGATTAATTTAAGAACATGCTTAGAGCATTAAATTCAACATATGAAAAAAGCCTCATATAAAGGTTCATTCTTTAGTTGAAAAAAATAAAACTTTTAAAGATACAGTCCTGTAATTGCACCATCATGACTGGATTTTGATGAAGTACTTTCTACCTACCGCATTTCTCCTCAGCCTGATGGCGCTGCAGCCAGCTGTTGCTGAGCTGCAGGGCGAGCGCTGCGTTTACACACTGGTGTTTTCCTGCCAGGTTCAGACGCAGACGACCGTTGCTGACTTCATACTCATCCAGATCAGGACAAACCCACAGAGGACACTGTGAAAGGCAAAGGACAGACATGAAGACCACACAGGGATGTTTCAGGGTAAACTTACAGGCCTTTAATGTGTGACTAAGTCAAAAGAACTTTAACCATCATCCATCTAATCAATTCAGAATCAAACAGAGCACCTAAAGACTCTATTCAAACGTGCCAGCACCTTAACAGATTGAGGTGCAACTCTCGTGTGATATTTGACATCTGCCAGGCGAGACTCAGTAACATGGGAATTTATGAAAAACACAAGACAAGCGATTGTTTACAGCAACATGTCATACAAAATGACGTCTCTTGTGGTGCCATTTCTCGAATTCCTCCATCAGACTAATTCCTGCCATTTTATCATTCATAAAAGATGTGTGATCTTTAAAGTGTGACTTCCTCATCGCTATCAGAACCAACAAAACAACATTATTATGACTTTAAAATGGATTACTGTGTGTTTCTTGCATTCGTACATATGTTGTCTGGTTCATTCAGCGAATCTTCTTCCTTCAACAAAAATCTAGAATTTTACATACATGTTNTATGTTGTCTGGTTCATTCAGCGAATCTTCTTCCTTCAACAAAAATCTAGAATTTTACATACATGTTAAAACAATGATCTCTTCTGTTTTCAGTCACATATTTAGATTTGCTGGTGCTAATCTAAGGCAAGACTCATCATCCTCACCCCCGTCTGTTGAGCTCTGTCCTGCAGGACTTCCAGAGGGCCAGCTGGCTGTCTGACGGTGAACGCCGGAACGTCCGGCTGAGGACAGACAGACATGAAAACACGACATAAATAATAAACAGATGCCTTCTGAGTTTACATGTTTTCATTCTGCTGCATCGTGCAATTTATGGTCAGAAATGCAGCATTTTTTTTTTTAAATCTGCATGCTGTATTTTCAAGGTAATTATGATGCTTATATAATTATAATTACAAGAAAGCAATACTGAATATGTATATATTCATACAGTATATATTTTTGGCCTTCCTGCACAAAATAGTGCAAATGCTGCATGACCAGCGATCAGTTCCTCCACGTTTGGCTCCATATTAGTAAAAACCACAGTGTGTTTTCACTGTGGTTTTATGAATGGATTTCAGACATCAGTCATCTGATCCCATGACAGAGCTTGTAATTTGTGCACCTTGTCTTTGCTCAGTGTGCACGACAACGTCATCTGAACAGTTCATCTGGCTTCAGCTGAGAGTAATCTCTTTTTTTTTTTTCTGCATTCAGACTTTCTTAAACCTTGAATATTCCAGCTTTCTGCCAAGCGATCTTCTCCATGGTGTCTCCGAGCAAACTGCAGTGATCAAAACCAAGAGACGTGATCCCACACACCCACGGCTTCCTGTGGATCAAATATAACATTCAACCACTGCAACAACAGAGCTAATGTAGCTGCTGAATGTTTTGCACGTGGTCAGAAATCAATTATTTTCTCTTTTTAACCCTAAAATGTTTACCTGATGATATTGGTGCAGTCAAACTCCCCTCCGATCCCAACTTCAATGACCGCTAAATCCACCTGTGTTACACAAAAATGCAGGCTTAATTTTGTGTGTGTATGATGTACTCTGGTATGTGTGTGAAACTCACCCGTTCCTGGAGGAAGACGTGGAAGGCCAGCAGAGTGAGAAATTGGAAGTAGAAGGGCATATGGCCTCCATGGAGCTCCTGTGGATTCATAAATGTGAAATTATTATTCATCCAGGTCACAAAATTTTACATGAGGTAAATGAGCAAAGGACTTATTGAGCTTATTTCAGGATATTTTAATCCCCAAGATATATTTGGGATAAAAATAAAAATCTAAGATGTCCACACACATGGGCACAACAATGACATTTTGACTCATGGCTGCTAGTTTGATGTTATTGGGATGCGAATGACACTGGCTGTATCACCATAGCAACAGAAGGTATCTGACTTTGAAAGCAGGGACCCATTCCATCAATGTGGAACGGGTTCTGTTCTGGTTCCCAAACCTCATTTAGAACCATTCTGAGCATTTAAACCAAAAAATAAATAGGTTCAGAACCCAAACATTTTGTTCTCATTAGGAACTAGAAAATAGCAGGACCTGAAGTGGGAACTGTGATGATGTCACCAGTGGGTGTGTCTTATTCTATCTTATTCTACCTCTGCAAAAAGGGAAAAACAATGGAAAAGTCAAAGTGTGTTCAGTTATTAGTATCAATATCGACATCGATAGAATTTCAAGAGAAATTTGAAGCCGCATCACAGAAAAGTTGTTTGCTGATGAGCTGGTGAAGGCAGTGTTCCTTAGAACCCCAAACAATTATTATTATTATTATTTTTATTTATTTTTTTATTTTATTTTTTATTTTTTTGGAAACTGAAGGAATATTGAGACTCCAAAAAAAGGATCTTTCAAAAAGTGGTGCTGGATGGAGTAGTGTGGGGTCAAACTAATTCTGACTTTAATCTCATTATTCCGATTTCAATTTTAGAATTCTGTTTTGTTTTTTGTTTTTTTGTTGTTGTTTTTTTTTTTTNTTTTGTTTTTTTTTTTGTTTTGCAGAATTCTCTCTTTAATCTCAGAACTCTTCTTTTTTTTCAAGTGGCTCTAATCCTCTTCTGCATATTTGTACTTTAGTTCTTTCACATTTATTCAATTTTTATATTTTTATATTTTATATTTTTATTTTTATGTTATGTATTTTTATATTTTTATATTTATTTTATATTTACAACTGATAAACTGCTTGTTAAAGCCAGCTCAAGTTGAAATGCTCTTTTGTGAGGAGCTGGTGGTTTATGTGGAAGATTTTTTTTTTTTTTCNAAAAAAAAAAAAAAAAAAAAAAAAACTCTCAACACATGATTTTGTTTTACAAAACAAAATCAAATTTCATATTAAGTTATTACATCATGAACAGAAGAAGCAAAGGAATCCATTCTGCTCAATTAATTAAACTCAGAGGAATTAAAATTGCTCATATTATTAGCGTTTTTCTTACCTTTGTGTCTTCTAACCGCTCATAAGCCTCCCAAAAGTACTTGGTGAAAAGCTGCTTGCTGATTGGCCGTCCATTGATGCGTATTCTCTCTCTGACGTGCACCAGGTGAGGAGAGCTGAAGGTACAGACATCACAGTGACTGACATGTTTAATAAAACATCCTGTTAGTTAACGCTGATAAATTTATATTTTAACTCTCTGAGCAATGAAACACACTTAGAAATGAAATGATGGTTGATGATCTGTAGATTATAAAGTCAGATTGTTCTGCATGTGGATGTTTGTCAAANATGATGGTTGATGATCTGTAGATTATAAAGTCAGATTGTTCTGCATGTGGATGTTTGTCAAACTGTTCATGTTCATTGTTACAGTAATAACAGAATATTTTATTATCATCTAGGAACTTAAACTCTAAGCTGATCAGCTGTGACATCATCAGTAAGTGACGTCGCTTCAGATGATGCTTAAGGAACGAGGATGTTTAATTTCTCTTAAATTATCACTCCTCTTTCCTCGTGTCTTAAGTGGGCGGGACTAAGACGCAAGTGAGGGAACCATGGAAACGAATAAGAGTTTTGAAACTAATGCCTTTCCCTTCTTAAATGACTGAAATGTTTTGTATTGTTTATGCAGAATGATTTGTCATATTTTGTGCTCATCTTGTGAAAAGCTTTGTACATCACATAGTTATTCATCTGTTCAGTAAAGATCTTGAAACAAAAGTCTTATTGAGCTTAAAGGACCATACCACCATTTTGCATGTTTGAGCCTAATATATTCCATTTTCATACACGTAACATTACTGACAATCATTTCTCAAAGCATACTACTGGAACGGTGAATTAAAAATGTTTTTCCTACCTTCCAGACCTCCATTGGTTTCAGTTCATTCTGCTATTAAAATCAACTTGTTGATACTTGAAACGTTCTTGGGATAGGTAATCCATCATCACCAACAAGACGTGTATTCAGGTTTTTTTTAGAAGTTATGTAATTTTAGCGTTTAAGCGCAATAAAAAGCGTGGAGTGAATGTATGCCTCCACCGGGGAATATAGTCCCAAAAGAAGACCTGCGTTTATGGAAAAATTTAAAGGACCGTGACTTCATAAGGCTGTGTAACTATTAGCAGGAGAAACATGGATTTTTAAGGTGGGTGTATCACTTGAATATTTGATTTTGAAAGATTAAGAGATTTTGCAAAATATCAGGAAAGCTGAAATACAATTTTATCCTTTGGGAAATGATTGTCAGTAACGTAACATGTATGAAAATTGAATATATTAGGCTCAAATATGCAAAATGAGTGGTATGGTCCTTTAAAGCAAAATGCAATCACTTCACTTTATGTAATGTGTGTTATATAGTATAGTATAGTGTTCCTTACTGGTGGTGGCTGAGGTGAATGAGCCAAAAGTCAAGTCTGAGAAAATAAATATAAATCAACCAGTTAATGGGATTAGAATAAAATGTTTTCATTAGGAAATAATGTGACATTATTTTTAATTAATTTTAAAGCAAGCAATACGTTTACTGATAGTAGTTAGCATTCTTAGCTTCCACACATTAACCTATGTGAATGAGCCCATGCATGGTTACCACTGACACACCCATACCCAGCCTGCTGGCTGCAGCAAGAAAAAATTAGTACAAGTATCAAAACAATTAAAGTTCATTTTGGCAAACAGACAATTTAAAGCAAAATGGACCAAGAAAAATGCTGTTATATTGCTGCAGCATGCTAATCCTAAACTGCTGCGTTTAATATGCCAAACAGCTGCTGCAGTCTGCAAGGCTGCAAACATGAAGCAACGCTACGAGACAAAACATGCTAACTTCAAGTCAACTTTTCCTCCTGGAGAAAAGAAAGTAAAGAAAAGATGGTGGATTTGAAACTGTCAGCAAATGGCAGGAACAGCCAGAGAGAATCGCTTCTCTTCATGTGATCTGAGAGTTAGCAGAAAAGTTCAGCCTTCTGCAGATGGAGAACTTATTACAGTTGACATGCTGGGATCACAAGCAAAGATAATATAAATGTGCTTTTCACTTTTCACAAGATGACAGAGAGGATTTGCCTCGTTCAGCAGCAGCAGAAAGAACCTTTTTGCTGTATTATTGGTGTCATTTGCTTAGAATTAAGGAAAGAAGTCAATGTCATCACTGTTAACAGGTGGCTTTTATCCAACAGCCCCCCCCCCTTACTTAATAAGAGAATTAACTTTTGAGTTTTTAAATNAAAAAAAAAAAAAAAAAAAACTAAATATGATAAAAGGTCACATTTTGTGGCCTTTTGAGCAAACACACTAACAAACCACTATCATTATCATGTTTAGTTAAATATTAATTACTCAGAGAGCAAAGTCCAGATTTTATAAACCGGAGAACCTCAGCTGGATTCTATTAAAGATGTCAACATGTTACACATAAAGCATTTTATTGTATAAATCACTGCTTAATAACTGTATTGTTAAACTCCAGCACCCCCGAAAAATATGATAATATTTCAAAAGGAACTTAAATCATGTTTGTGAATTTATACCTTGTTGTCCTTCAAGGTATTTTTCTATTTTGTAAATCATCTGGCAGTAAATAATGAACTTATAGTTGATGTTTTTGTGGATGTCCCTCTATAATAGCCCTATTATATATTAATAGTTCTATTCTTGAAGGTTTTAATACATTTTAAATTGTATTTCATAATAAATAAATACATACATACTATTTTAAAATACCTGTAAAATCCAGTACAAAAACCATAATTCCTGAGTATCCTCTCAGTGAAAGCACATGTTGACCCCTGAGAGAATAAAGACAGAAAGCAGCATGTTATGATTTATTAATAACAGCGTTTTATGCTGTTTTTTTTTTTTTTTTNTTTTTTTTTTTTTTTTTATTACTGTATTCTCAAGTGTCTCACCTTTCCTTTGGTGCCAGTCACATGGATGATGTTGAGTTTATCCAGGTCACACACCTACACACAACATCAATAATCAGGAGAGTTACACACTAGCACTTTCATAGACACACACACACACACACACACACACACACCAGGACCAATGCCATGAGTTTTTTTTTTTGTTTTTGTTTTTTTGTTACAAGTTTAAAATGAGCACTGATCCTGACTGATGTTGTGTTTTATTATTTTTATGTGTCACTAATAAATTTGTCTTAAATTGCATTAAACACATAAAAATAATGTGATAAAAGTGAAAAGATGAAGTTTGAACTTGCTGAGGTTAAAGGACCAAACCGACCAGTTTGCATGTTTGAGCCTAATAAATACCTGGATACACGTTACGTTACTGACAACCAAGTTCCAAAACATATTTTAGTTTTGCTGTTATTTTGTCAGATCCTCTAATCTTTCAAAATCAAATCTGCAGCTGATACACACATTTTAAAATTCAATGTTTCACCTTCTAACAGTTTTGCATGATTGTAGAAGGCACGGTCATTTTAATTTCTCCATAAAATCCGTCTTCTCCAGGGACTATATTTCCTGGTGGAGACATACATCGTCTTCCATGCAGCTCCATGTTGGATCGGTTAAATAAAATGACTTCAACAAAAAAAAACTTAACAGACATGTTTGCTGTGTTGGATTACTTACCACAAACATATTTCAAATCTCTACAAGTTAATTTTAATAGCTTACTAGAATGAACTGAACCAATGGCAGTCTGGAAGGTAGGAAAAACAATTCTAAAATGTACCGCTCCAGTAATATGTTTTGAGAAATGGTTGTCAATAATGTAAAATATAAGCAGTTTGTATTTATCAGGCTCAAACATGCATGATCGCCAGTCTGGTCCTTTAAGGCACATGATGTCTGAGCTACGATGCTAAAAAAGTGACATACGTGTTAATGGAGCTACAGAATCTTCTCTACATGGGATCAGGTGCTACAGACACTTTAAAGAACACAGGAGAGTCAAGAGATTATCGCTTTAATTCTCAGAGGCAGAGAAGCTCTCGACTCATAGATTATGTTAAATTTATTTTTTAACCTTTATTTGTAACCAGGTAAGTCTCATTGAGATTAAAAGTCTCTTTTCCAAGACGGCAGCAGTACAGTTCCACACAGACACATAAGCAGCATTTAAATCACTCACAATATCAACTCATTTACAATAGCAAGAAAGTCTTTATATATACCGACTAACAAATGTTTAAAAGCACAGACACGGTCTAATACTGCTCATTTCCTGTTCTTTTCAAATCACCAAGACCAATCAGATCAGACAGTTTTAGGTCCTTCTGTAAAACATTCCAGGCAGAAGAAGCAGCAAACTTAGGCTGGATTTACTCTACAAATCTTGATGCTCAATTCTGATCTTCTGCCTGTAGCTGATTTTTTGTTCAGCGTATTTACATTTTCTTTTTTTAACCCGCTCATATCTGATACCTGTATTTACACACGCTTTGACCTTTGACCTGTAGCAGCAGGATGCAGCTACGCATGCGCACATTTGTAAGACAGATGTAAACAAAAAGCTTCAACGGACTAAGATGAGAGAAGTATTTAAAATCTGATCAGCAGGTTAAAACTTTAACATGCAGAGAGAAACATCTGATATGTTGTGTGAGCGTTTATCTCTTCATCAGGACACATATGTTCATTGGTTAATCATGGAGGAGAAGCGGGTGGAGTTGGAGTTTTGCTGCTGTAACAGGAGCCTGTTATCACACACTAACACGTCTATTTGACATAAACACACATCAGCATGTCTGATATATATAGCATGTCCTCCATTTCTGTTTACAGAGAGCATCATATTGATGCTGACATCATCATATGCAGATAAAGCAGAACGTTACGTAGGAGTCAGAATGGGAAGGAAATTCTGATCTGTGGATTTAGACAGCAGTCACATTGGTGGATATCTGATACGTATCTGATTTATTTCAACATGTGCAAGTTGCCCAAAACAGATCTGAGAATATCCGATTCCATGTGGCTTTTTACCTTTTACATCTTCAGGAAGCGTGTCTGATACGTGTCATGTGAGCAAAAGATCAGAATCAGGTCGCATGTACATGGTCGTGTAAATTAGCTTTAAAGGCTTTTTTGCTGAGTTCTATTCTGACACAAGCAACAGAAAAGTGAATGAAATCATTTGAGCATCGGCCATACTGGGTTAGCGACTACTCCAACAAACAGAAAGAGTCGCTTAGAGGATGAGCACGGGAGTTGTTTGCCTGGTTGTCTGACACGCTACATACAAACTAAACTGAGATCCAAGTTACGATTTTACTTTTACCAACACAAACATCAGATAATTTGTTTCAAACATACAAAAGAACAAAAACAAATAAAATGATCACATCAATTAGATCGATTAAACTGTCAATAAAAAATATGACGACCCCACTCACCTTCTCTTACCAGCTGTCATGCAGGTGAACAGGTGCTTATATTAACTATCTACTACTATCACCGCCCATAACCACATTACCCAAATCATCATAGAATCACCATGGTTACGCAACCCCAAATGCAATATTATCACATTATTTAATTCATTCAAATCCACTCTAAATTCATTCATTCCTGGCTCCTACACTGGCTGTTTGTCTGACTAAAAATGTGGAGCGATAAGAAGGTAGAAGAGCTAATAAGGTCTTACAGATGAAAGTCAGGAAGTGCATGCGCCTGTGCTCACTCAGTTTGCCTAGAAAGATAAACTCATTACTTCAATTCTATTTATTTATTTATTCATTTCCAAGCCCGGTGAAAGTGTGAACGGTAGAAGAGGAGAAGAGGAGGTCACACTGATAACCATGCTGACCTTCCAGGTTCAAACTCTGGGTAAACCAGTCACGGTGCTCCTCTTATTGAACCATTACCGGTTTTTGTTCAAAGAAGACGTGTCTTAGCATATATTTTCATTTATTACATACATCAAAAAGCTTCTGTTTTGGGTTCAGTTTAACTGTTTGCATCTTAGTTGCATTAAAACGTCTTCTCGTTATCTGCAGCATTGTGATTGCATCTCAGCAGGCAGCTCCTTGTGTTTCCTCAGTGCTCCATGGACGAGCTTCTTCCATTTTTATACTTGTTTATGGCAACTCCTGTTTCAAAATAACTTTATTAGTTCTAGCGAGCAGGAAGAATAGGCAAGGTTTTCAACTTGAGGATAAATTTTCTCTCATGAGTGTGTCTAGTGTGTTGTGACATATAGTTTGGGTTGCTACCCGTCTTGTATGATACGGAATTGTCCCAGATTTCAAAGTAAAATGCATCACATGCATAGCATGCAATCAATCTGGGACACAGTTTGTCCCATATTTTCATGCACATCATTTCACATATAAACTAGGTCTTCAACGTGCTGAAAATAACATTCAAACCAGTTTTACAAGCAGAGTTGAGAAGAGTAATGAGCCGTCTGACTGCGTGCTGCTGCGTGAGCGTCATGTTACGTCAGCATCGCCTCGGGAAGTGAAGAGCCTTGCTGTTTTTTATATTTTCATGATGTCTGCAAGTGCACCTCTGAAACATAAGGGGCAATCAAGATATAGTCTGAGTGAGAGACAGAATATGTTTTGAAGTCATTCAAAAAAATTCCCCCCGTCCTGTCCTGTGTTGTGCCAGAACAAAGGTGGCAACCCTTCTGAGGTCACATTGTGAAGGTTGCCTCCTTCACAATAAGAGTCAGATGCTGTCCAAAATGAGTGCATTTACACCTCACATTAACATGCGTTTAGAAACTAAGTGGTCAGAAGTGTGACGCACCGTCAGATTTACACAGTTCATCCTTGTACAAAGGCCTAATATTCACAGAGTTTAGCTATTCTCTGAAAAAGATCATCATCAACGTTGGGCAACATTTGAAAATAACGGAGATTTTCCGAGACCCTCAACCGACCATAACTTTTTTATATTTCATCAACCTAGCATGCTACGCTATGCTACACATATTAACCTCCTTAGTGTGTGATCACTCTGCACCAGGGGGTGGAGGGGTGGTGTGNTGTGTGTGTGTGTGTGTGTGTGTGTGTGTGTGTGTGTGTGTGTGTGTGTGTGTGTGAGGGACACGGACATGCACAGTGCAATAGATGAGGCTTAATGAAAAAGCTCAGAGTCACGAGAATTTGAGAGATCGGATCAAAATTCACCCTTTAAAAACTGACTGATCAGCTGACTCAGTTTATCGATCAAATTTATTGATCACTAACACATGAGACAAAGTTTGAAACATCGCTCAGATTTCATGATTTCATAGTGTTGAAATTTATGGCCAGAATGAAATACGTCCTAATTTTAGTGTGATGGTGCTTTTTAAATCGCTACCCCAACATGTTAATAAGGAAATACTGTAGCAACGTCTCTTTAAATAGAAACGCTAAAAGACGCTGCTAACAGACGTTTATGAATGAGGGAACATGGTTATGTGACGATATTTGCCCATATCAACATGGTAAACCATGCGCTACTGTTTATGAATCTAGCTCTCTCTGTGTGTGTGTGTGTGTGTCCACTTTCGCAAAGGTCCTCTAAGACTCAGGCATTGAGGAGAACCAGATCGGTGGCAGACGTTGGTCCTCTGGGTAACGATGAAGTCGCTGTCAATAAGTTTGGCTGATCTCCACTGCCATAGTTATATTTATTGTTCATGTTCCTTTGCTTTATGTTGTTACTCTAGTCACTTGTTGGGATTTCCACATTGGGTGCCTTGGGTGGGCCAGGGAAGCAGAGTGGTCATGGGTGCCCCTGCTGTTTGGGGTGTGCAGCCCCTTGTACTTTCTCTTGCCTGGCCATGACCACGTGGTAAGTTGTGTTTTATGTTTTTGGGAAGCTAATTGGGTTCAATTATTTTTTATTGTATCTTGATGTTTTAATTTCTTTATTTTTTTATGTTAATGCAGTTTATAGTGTTTTCTGTTATTATATTATGTTGTGTTTTAAGTGTTTTACAATTTGTTTTACCTGTATAATTTGATTTGCTAAGTCTGGTGTTACTTCTCTTTTAGTTTTTCATTTAGTGTCTGCTGGAGCTGAGGCCGCAATTATTTTTGTTCTTCTGACCAAACCAGCTATAAAAAAGAAGGAAAGAGCTCGGCTCTTCGTTGTTTATAACACAAAGCAGAGTGACACCACTACATACGTACAGCAATGGCGGTCCGCTGCAGGAATCCCTGCATGGCCTGGAGCTGCAGGCCTAGATTCTCCTTGTGTCCACGCAGACGCTGCTGCACAGCGGCATTATTCTGCAGACTGTTCAGAGTACAAACAGCTCCCTGAGAGAGAGAGAGAGAGAGAGAGAGAGAGAGAGAGAGGAGTTGAAATAAAACAGAACAAAATGAAAACTAAACTTTTTAAGTAAGTTAATTTCATGGAAAACCCCACACGGATAATGGTGCACTTATAGTGACACTCACTTGTAAACTTCTGGTCCTGTTCAGGATTCTAGTTTGACCGAGCGCCATGACAGTAAAGCCCGATCAGTGAATAAACAACCAGCCTAACCTAAAGAATCTCCACCATGACAGCCAGAGGATAAAACTTCCCACGCAGGATGAGACTTTATAATGAGCAGCACATGTAAATATACTATATATATATATACCCTGTAANAAAAAAAAAAAAAAAAAAAAACCTCTTGGCAGGAGGGAGAAAGAGATATTAAACTGGATTGATCGGGTTTCAGTCCTGTTATTTTTAGCACACGGTAGTTGTTTGAATAAGATTATTAGCCAGTGTACAGCCTCATAAAACCAGGTGAAAGCAAAGAGACATAAAGCAGGAGGCGGAGCGGTCAAAACATTTATCTTAACAACACTTAGTCATTTAGCTTTCATTTAAGCAAAATTTACAAGTGAAACTTTTACACAAATACAATTAGAAGAATTCCACTTGTCAAAGCATTAATGATAATTCCTAATACATATTGATTTGTATCTGAATCTGGTGTAATTATCTCACTGCTTATTTCAGTTTCAAATTCAGATCAATAGAAAAAGCTCTGATCTCTTGAATATGAAAATAAACTATTTAAAATCCGTACCTGGTAATCCATCAGACGTGCACGTTAGCTGATCTATGTTTGTTGAAGTTAGTTTGTTTTAGCTGACTCGGTGGAAACGTATAGATTTTTGGACGTGATGGCCTCTCTGCTGACCTGAAGTCTGATTTGCTCAGAGGAGCTCCAGATTTTACAGAAAATATTTACCAATAAATCAAGTACAGGTGATATGTATATGTTGATTTATAGTATCAGACGTTGACTGATATTCCATTTGTAGTTGTTTTTAAATCAAATTGCGTCATGTGCAAACCACTATTATCAAATATTAACACTTTTATTCTCTAATAAAACATTTATTGAAGCATTTTTTGGGGAGCTGGATGCATAGAACCTTTCTGTTTTTCACCTCGGTTTGGAAGTTGACAGCACATCTCATTGACACCTGAGTTATGCCCAACAAAAAAACACATATGATGGTATCTTTTTGTTTCAGTAATATCATAGTGGCGTTGGTCTGTGTACGGACAATTTGTAAATAGTGACACAAATTCTCAGTTCCATTTCATTTACTACATTACATGATATAAACGATATATAATCGCATTGTGATTTAAAAAAAATCTTTGATATAAAAATGACGACGTGAGTACAAAGTCAATAGAAAATAGTGTTTGAATACAGGAAGTTAATAATGGCTCAAACAGCCAATAGCTTGTCAGAACTGGAACAAGCTAGCCAATCAGGTGGCAGTATCATAATAAAGCCCACCCACTTCCTCAAAGCAGCATTTAAATGATGAACACGCCGCAGCCCGTGTGGTGATATGTGAGTGAAAATCAGGCAAAGATGTCAAAAAGTGATGAAACTCCAGACAAAAAAACAAAAAAAAAATGATGAAGAAAGTAAAACAGCTCAGCAGCGTTACTGTCCCAAAGAAAGTGATGCTGTGGAAAAGCAAGGTTAAAAATAATAATAATAATAAAATGTCAGCAGTGTGACGTCATTTTGGTTATTTAAAGTCTGACAGCAAACAGAGCGGCCATGTTCACTGTAACATTAACCAGACACCAGCGCTGATGAGGATGACTGCAATTTACAGTTTTTCATTTCGACAACTGTTGGTTATTTTTTATGTTCAGAACATGCATAAAGAAAATGTTAAAATAAATCTTAAGTTCAGCTGACTTGAAATGCAGCAGAATCTTTGCCACGATTTTATATCGTGATATGGAAAATATATTGTGATATTTTTTTTCATATGGTCCAGCCCTACGTTAGATCGTTATCTGTGATTGATTAGTTGGGGATGTTGAATCAGTGCTCCACTGGTAATGCCTTTTATCTCCAGCAGGGAGAACCAGCGATGCATCCACCTTGTGTTTGTTCTTCCCAGAATATTCCCCATTTTTAAGGCTACAACAACATAACCTAATAACAATTACAGGAAAATGAGAATAAATGTGAATTAAACACATCAACATGCTTTTCCTCTTGTCACCACAGGGGGCGCCGCTGCACAGAGAATAAGTAGACAACCAGCAACTCCAGTCATATACAGAATAATTCTCGTCTTTATTCTGTCTGTTCTGTGTATTAAGAACACGATCAGTTTGAGCTGCTTGATCAGGAAACAAAAGTGGCTTTAGTAGCTTTTATTTCTGACATATAAAATGAACTCAATCTATAAAAACACATTATGAAGATATTTACATGAGAGACAGTTTCAGTAAAGCAAGAGAACTGGCCATGGAGAACTTTCTGGTCACATGACTTGGCAGCGGTGCAGACGGTGTGTGAGGGTGTGTGGAGGTCTTCAGTGTGTGGGTGAAGTTTGTCTCCTCTGACACGCCGTCGTGTCCTCAGCTTCCTTCTGCTCGTGTCTGAATACATCAAACAGTAAATACATCCGTTAAAAAGGCCGTGAAGCTGCAGTTTGTCTGAGACGTTGTTACCTGATCTCACCTGTTCTGGCTTCTCTTGATGAAGACGCGTCCGAGCGCCGAGCATGGATCCACACATTTCTTCTTGGCGTCTTTGGTTTTGATGCTGCAGAGAAGCAGAGAAGGCGTTAGCAGCAGAAGCTGGCAGAGAGACGAGCGGCTCTGATTCCGTCCTTACATGATCTCCGTGTCAGGACAGAAGGGGCTCGGAGGATGAACCGTGACTTCAGCGATGAGCTTTCGGTTTTTCACTTTGAAGAAACCATTTAAACATTTGCAGTCATTGGATCTGTTGGTCAGCTGCCCTGAGGAGAGAAAAGACGGTTATTAACTGGAAAAGTGTTTCATGTTTCAGCTTTAGTTGTTTCTCAGAGGCAGAGCTGCTGCGTTTGGTGTGAACTCTGAACTCAGAATTTCCATCTTCCAACTGAGAAAACTCCAAGGAAACACGTCGGAGTTCCGAGTTCACAACGAACGCAGCATTACCAGCCCAATTCAGAATTGACATCATTTCAACGTGGCTCCTCCCACTTAAGTTTAGTTCAACCAATGACATTATTTGCACCTTCCTCACATCAAATAACAGGTTATCCATACTCACGTTTAGTTACATAACAGATTTATTTAGATTATTGTAGTTTATAGTCAGAATTTGACTAAACAGCAGCTGCAGCACGTTTCAGCTGATTGGACGTTAAAGCTGCAGGTTAAAGGTCAGCTGCTGCTTTAAGGTGGATGATGTAAAGTAAATCACAGAGACGAGACAATCCTGACAAAAGAAAAAAGACGGGTTACCTTGGACATGGAGGAGGAGGAGGCAGGTGAGGAAGACGATGAGAGCTGGTTTCATTGTTGGTTGGATGGCTGCTGCTCACGCTGCGTCTTCTTCAGTCTGATGCTGATGCTGCACGGCGAGGAGCTTCTCCATTTATACACAGAGAGAGAGAGAGAGAGAGACTCAGTGACCCACAGGACACAGCAACACTTTCACTTTCTCCTCTGACTCTCTCCTCTTCTTCTGTTTCCTGGAATCTCTCACATTTATCAGGCAGAAGTTGCATCACATTCAGTCTGCGTGGGTCATTTCTCTTTTCTGTCCTTTAAGGGAAATCCATCAAATCATGCCTGAGACACACACACACACACACACACACAGGGGCATATGATGTGTTGTGTGGACTGAATGTGTGACATTTTGTCACATTGTGAAATGTCCCAATAAATATTAACATCATTCATTCATTCATTCATTCATTCAGGCATCGCCTCCTCAGCCACATATTTTCATGGTGAAAATGAAAATGGCTTCAACAACACTTCTTTCTTCTCGCTCTTTTTTCTCTTTCAGGCCTCATTGCTTCACAAGATGAAACAATGAAAGAAAAAGCCCCTGAATGCATCATTTATGCTTCAAACTCTTTGTCGGTGCTGCCAGAACTTTCTTGTTGGACATGACAACATTAAAAATATGAAAATAATATCACCTTCAATTATTAATAATTACCATTTGGCAATTACTACACAAATATTAAAACAAAATGTTATTTTAAATGTGACTACCACAATTGAAGACTGTTGCAAAATTACAACAATATTAAAACTACTTTGCACAATTTTGACACAAAATAAAAGAAACATAAAATAACTGAAGGTGGATGGGGAGCTCTGAGCACCTAGAAAAGACTTTTAAAAATGAAACCAGAGAAAGACATGAACAAAAAAAATCAAAAACTAGATGCTATTCTGTCATTCCTGCTGTCTTTTTCATCTGACATACACAAACACACACACCACAAGTTGCACATCGGTCAAATTCATCAATGGGAAACCTTGACAATCATTAAAATGATGAATCATTAAAATAAAACATTGTATTATGTATTAATGGCTGCTATCATTAGCTAGTTTGTCTCTCTCCTCTTTGTCTGTGTCCTCTGGGTTCAACTGTGCAGTGTAATATATTGAATTGAAAGTTTTTTGGTACCTGAGCGCGTTCACCTGTCCTTGCTGAGCATATTAACCTGAGCAGAAAGCAGAAACACCTGCTGCACGTAGAGAGACACATCCTGCTTCTATGTGCACTGAGCATAAACAACCCGTCCTCACTACATGTTGTTTAAGCATCAGGATAGAATTGTGATGAATTGTGAGTTTGGGAGCACACATACACACACATTGTACTTGCAGACAAGCGTGTGTGTGTGTGCTTTTTAAAAGGTGCAGCAAAAAATCAAATCAAGAAATTTCCTTTATAAAGTTGGAGACGCTTCACTATATGGAGGCACTTTGTAAAAATACGGAAACTCCTGTCAGCCAATCAGATTGATCTTGTCACAGCTGATGAAAGTGATCTGCTGCACATCTGCACAAACATCAACACACATCTGCACGTTTTCAACATGTTGGTGTTGGAACTATTTTGAAACTCACCTTCTTTAGACTGCAGCAGGATCTGGGAATTGTAAAGATTGTAAAGATTAGGCTGGACATCTTTGGTTTATTCACATAACACCCTCATGTAACTGCACCCCTGACATTTTTTTGTTTTTGTTTTTTTTTTTTTCCTTCATTTTGTACAACTCTGATCAGCATGAAATTGAATGTTTGCTTGTGTGGGGGCAGCAACATTGTTTTGGTCATCTTGCGCCTCAAGGCAACCGCCTATATCACCTGTGGCCAGGACTGGCTCCGTGTGCATGTTCTTAGTTTAGTTTCTTGGGAAAATGGCGTGATAGTTATGGATGTGTGGCTTTAGTTATGTTACATTTATTGATCCCTTTGTAAACTGTGGGCATTGATCTGATGAAATTGAGTTGGGTAAAGAAAAAAAAAAGACAAGTCTATAGCTGCACTAGCTTTCACAGCTTTAGCCTGGCCTTGTGCTAAATGCTGAGATAGCATGCTAACATGCCTGCAGCTAACATATTAACATGGCAACATTTAGATGTATTATTTAGCATGTTAGTGCTTTAACATTCTCAAGTTAGTATACCAGTGGTTAGCAGCTTCAAGCAAGTACCACTTAGATTGTTAGCATGCCAATATGTGCAGAGGTGGGTAGACCAGCCAGAAAATAAAATAAAAGTATTGTTACTTTATGATAATAGTGACTAAAGTATAAGTAAGTGTTGTCACCAAAATAATGACTTAGAGTAAGAAAGTATCTATTAAAAAGATTACTTGAGTAGTGAGTAACTTTGATCAAGCTTATTCTTTAGAATAGTCAACAAGCTATAAAGTGCTCATCTGAGGAAAAAAAATGTAAAGTATCCATATGTAGCTTCTAATACAATCCAAATTATATCATATAAAGAAACAGTAGACAGTAATAAATCACATATTTACCACATAACAAATCATGACAATTCTGGCCTGGCCCCAAGACAGTTAGCTAGGTTAGCTTCATGAATTTACTCAGAATAGAACAGGGAACCTTGAGCATTAGCAGCTGTTATTAGCATTAGCTGCTGCATTCTAGCATTAGCAGTAGCAGCTAGTTAAGACAGTTAGCTAGGTTAGCTTCATGAATTTACTCAGAACGGGAAAACTTGTGTTAGCATTAGCAGCAGCAGCTAGTTAAGACAGTTAGCCAGGTTAGCTTTATGAATTTACTCAGAATAGAACAGGAAAACTTTGAGTTAGCATTAGCAACCAAGCAGCTAGTAATGTAGCAGCTGGTTTTGATAGACTGAAAAGAAAACGTTTGAATGGGGTGGCCAGGGATGTGCCTCTTCTAAAGCTCCTGCTGTTGATTCAACCATGACTGTTCTGCTCCAGGTGAAACCATGGAAACAGAGGGTGAGGGCGTGGCTACTTGGGAGCTGGAGCAGACAGTGTAGTGTCTGGCAGTGAGAGAAAAACTGAATATGACTGAATTCAAACAGTGAAATTAAAAGTAACACAGAGTGTGACAAAATGTAACAGAGTAAAAGTATATTTTTATCTTCATAAATATACTTAAGTATGAGTTTAAAGTATCTTAAGTAAATGTAACGGGGTAAATGGAACGCATTACTACACACCTCTGAACATGCACAATTTGAAAATTTGACCTGCTGATGGCGCTATATCCTATGTCATTGGCTCGTCAAAGTCATGAAGATTCATCCTCTGGGTATGTGGTGCTGAATTTCATCCCAATCAGGCTAATTATGGATCCGAGTAAGATGAATGTTGCTTGTGTTTAGGCAGAAACCCTGAGATGTTGAGTTTCAGGCATCAAAGTGAAGACTGTTCTGTTTTGGTAAAGACTGCAGATGGTTTGATAAAAGTTTGATTTGGTTAAAGTTCAGAGGTTTCCTCCTCTGCCCAGAAGTTTGGTGGCATCATAAGAACATGGCAGGTTATCTGGCAGGTGAGATATGTGGAGTATATTACTGTATGACAGTGAGCTCTGATTGTCCTGCTGACGTGTTTCTGTGTTCGACGTTTCATTGGTGACATTTTCAAACTGATGTTGGGCTTAAATAAAAATGAACTTGTGGAATCATTTTCTTCAGTCAGTGTTAAAGTTTCAGGTTTCATTTATCTCCACTTTTACTTTCACTTATCAGTCCTTTCAGAGGAAACACAGTCAAACCAGGGAAATGAGCCTCTGTTCAACCAGATTCCACATAAACAGGAAGACCTGCAGCTAAAAACAGACATCTGAAACTTAGAAATGGGAAGTGAAACCAAAACAACTTTTAAAGGGGTTTTTATGAGTATTAATTTTTCCATAGAGGAGTTTCTGATCCGTCAGCATATATTTGAAAGCATGAGAAAAAGCCCATTCAGACACAAGATTTTCAGTGAACATTGATAATATACAATATCACACAAAACAGCACCAAATTTGTTTTGTTTGCCTGAAATCTTCAATGTCCAACTACAGTACCTTCATTAAAAAAAAATAAATGGCAGTTTTTTCATAGATTCCAGTCGTTTTCCATTTTGAATTCACACATAGGGTTTGCAAACTTAATTTGGAATGTAGAGGAAAATAACATCTGGTGTATAGCTCCATTCTGTTTTTATTACTGGGTCTCTGTGTCATTGATATCTAAACATCAGTCTCTGTTTCTGCTGAGAATATGCCTAACGAGCAGTGTGACCTAACAAGCAGTATGGCCTCAAGCTGGTCTGTGAAGAACAGCAAAGAGCAGAAGACCAGAGGGCCGTGGAATGACTGATGTTGACAGAAGATGTGTCACTGACCAATAGCTGCTTATTATGTGATATTTTAACCAATGAAATGCTTCAGTAACTAATACTCAATATAATGAAATGTCTTTTCTGAGTCAGCTCACCTCAGAAAAATCCTTTAGAGTTGTTACTTGCTAAAGATTCTGCTTCAGACTCCAGAAAGGCGTTGGTAATTTGCCACCACAGGAACCATTTGGAGCATTTCAATCAAAAATGAATTGATTTGTAACCAAAATAAGCTGGTTCCCATTTGGAACCGTGTGTGTGTGTGTGTGTGTGAGCTTTGCCATCAACATTTCACTATGGATGATANGTGTGTGTGTGTGTGTGTGTGTGTGTGTGTGTGTTTGGCTCATGTAACTCTGTTAGACTAAAGAAATATTTTTAATAAGATGGTAAAAGCTTGTGGTTTGTGCTGGTTCTTGGTTCACTTTATTGGGAAGGCAGCTGTGGTCGTTGTGGATTTGTGACTTTAGGTTTGTTAAGTCGTGTTAACTGTGGACGGTGCTTCTGTTGGCACAGTTCTCCTGTCTTGTTTTAATTTTGACTATCCTGCCTTTCCCGTCATTGGGCCAGATTAGTTGAAAATCACCCTAAGTACGGAGCGTCACACTAAAGTGCTGTGACAATTCAAGCTTATTCATAAAGCTTCTCTACATTAATCAGAGAACCGTGTCACATTAAGGTAGCGTTGTTGTCAGGTAACAACGCTAAAGTCAAGGTAAAAGCCAGTGAAGATCAGCGTATTAATGAGCTGCTTCATGTTTGCCATGTTTGCATGTTTGCCATGATTTATCCTGATTTATCTGGTTTTAAAGCAACATTTACACATTAAACCAGCAAAGGAAACATAAATTCTGCTTCAGAGCTCCACATTTTAAAAGATTGACACTAAAATAATAGGTAAATGTACACATTAACCTCCGTAGTGTGTGATCGCTGTGTGGGGTGTGGTGGATTGGGGGTGTGATGTGTGTGTATGTGTGTGTAGGACTCAGCGCAGCAGCTTTATGAATAAGCTCAGCATCACAAGAACATGTACAAGATCGGATCAATACTGTCTATGAATCTGGCATTTGACGCTCTGTGTTTTTGATGTATTTGTTGAATTTTATTTAACCTCTTGGTTAACTATAAAACCAGAAACTGTGAAATAGCCTGCAGGAGAGAAAACTAGCAGCAATCTGGTTCCTCAAAGCTAAAACTGAAAGCGCCCATTCTCTGCTGTCACAGTGTCTAAATCTCGTGTCACCTAAATAAATCACCATTGACCTTATGACCCGTTTACACATTAAAAAGTTATCTGGGTTCTGCTGCATTCTGAAGGTCATCAGGTGGTTCATGTTTCCTCTTTGCTTATTGACGAGTGTTACGTCCCCAAGTTGGTCTAGGGGAGGTTGGGGAGTAACATACGACTGGGTGAAAAAAGTGCTGTCTGTTCCATGAGTATCAGATTTTTATTGCGAAAAATAACAAATCAAACTTCAGGGAGAGCCAAAGCCAAAATAATAAACCAGCCCTAACTACAAACAAAAAGGTCCACTTACTAGACTATCAAAAATAAGAATTACGATGCTAAACCTAATTGCCTACCTGTGAAAAAAAGAAAACAGGAACAAATCAAAATGGCAACTCTCCCCTACTGTGCTTCTTGGCAGAACCAACAGAGTACAAAAAGATTCACAAAGGAAGGTTAGCAAAAAAAAAAAAAAAANAAAAAAAAAAAAAAAACAATTATAAAGTTCAACTAAAAATTACATAATCATCTAAAGACAACCAGTCATGAGAGCTATGTCATATCCACACAGAAACGAATAGTAGAGATGGCTATTTTGGCACCCACGGTCGATACGGTTCGAAGCCGTTTGAAACTTCTAGTTTTGAAGCAGGATCTATGACTGTCTCAATACAGCAGTCACGACTACCATGTCAGATTTCCAGCGTTCTAGAGTTGCAGTTCCGGTTTCTTCCAGCAGGCTGTGCACAACCAATGTTTCAAAACATTTCAAAACAATGTGTGTTTCAAATGTACCGAAACTGTTTTGAAGATTCCAAATTTCCATCCCTAACGAATAGCTCAGACCACAACATGTGGCAAGGCAACAGCAACAGCCAGATTCCCTGAAGTGCAGTTCCTCAGCCTTTAAATACCGTATATACTCGAATATAAGCCGAGTTTTTATCACCAAATTTCACTAAGTAAATCGGGGGTCGGCTTATACAAGAGAAATTTGAATTTGATCCCAGAGAAGGAAATTTCCAGGGCTGGAAATACCATGAAAATAGTTTAAATCATACCTTAGAATGAGATATTTCCTGACTAAACATCTTATCCAACACNGAAAATAGTTTAAATCATACCTTAGAATGAGATATTTCCTGACTAAACATCTTATCCAACACATTTTGCTGTGGCCAGTAAGTTCTGCTGTGATTGGTCAGTTATGGTAATCAGCTGTTGAAATAAATATCATGTTTACTGGTACGTGGATTATTTTCAGAAAATCAGAGAAATACTATGACAATACCCAGAAAAACAGGTAATTTGCTAAACAAATAACAAATAAATAAATTGATGGAACAACATCGGGGTCGATTTATACACGGGTTTCTTTAAAAATCTAAATTTGCAGGTCAAAATTAGGGGATCAGCTTATACTGTATATACGGTAGACTAACAGCATACACAATATATTACAGCCACCTATGGGGGGACATAACAACGAGCCTCATCCATTTTTAAAAGTAATAACTTTATTAGTGTGCAGGTGCACATGTCCAGCAAGTCACAACTCCTGATTCAGAATAACTTTATTAATGAGAGTGAGCAGGAAGACGAGGCAGGGTGATGAATTTGATCTCACCTGGCCAGTTGTGACTCAGATCTGACGAAGTCCATATGTGGTCTGTGTGGTGTGTTTTGTGTTTGAATTAACGTGCATTATTCCTTATCTGGATACAGATCGTGCTTTAACGTGACACAGAACCTTCATCTCTCACCCTCACATGCATCAACTTCTCCATGAATATTCCCTCAAAGAAAAACTGATCCACAAGCTCATCTGATCACTATAAAACATTTCCACAACTTGAGACTGATAGAAAACCACAAAACATGTCTCTCAGCTGCTGAATTAATCTGCCTGTTTCTACTATTCTCTTATTATTGTCACATATATAAAGTACTTGGGGGGAAAAACATATAAACATCATAAAAGCCTTTTAAACTGCTGATCACAGTCTTTTATAATATCAGTATCACAACACAAAACTAGAATACACACAGCTGCTGCATGACGTGATGCAGGCTGGAGAAAAACCTGCAGAAAAACCTAAAGTTGTGATATTCAACTTCCTGCTGCATGGAGCAGAATATTAGAAACTGGAGCCCTTTGGCCTGAACGTGAGCGTTCACAGATCAATGTGTTTGTTCTCCTTAGGGTTGAACAACATACATACACACACACACTTTTTTTCTTTTGAAAGTGACACACCCAGCGAAGCTCGTCTAACCTGCCTGGAATGCAGCCACAGAAGGTCTGAACCTTTAGACAAAGACAACGTTTCTCAGACTGATGGTCTGAAATTCACTGAGCGATTCAAACGAAGAATCCAGGTAAGAGCTTTGAAAACTCAGAGACATGGAGACTTACAGCTGCTGTGATTTTATCACAAACTGACCATATTCTTATGAACTTGTTTATCCAGATGGTGCGGTTTACTGTATCTTAGTTTCTGTAAGTGTTTTCTGTAATGGTGCTGTATGATTTAGCTATCTTCATTAGTTTTTAAACTCTGAAATAGCATATTTATGTCATATTGTAGATAAGAAGACTTGAGTCATTGAAGAGTTACAAGAGTTTGAGACAGAATCAGGAATTTTTTTTTCTTTGCAACATTTTAAAGAGCATTTCTCAAAACTAAGAAATCGATCTCAGTGAAAAAGTCTGAACTTTTTCAGAAACCAATCTGAAAAAGAAACCGATCTTAATGAAAAAATCTGAACGTTTTCAGTAAGATTGGTTTCTTAGTTGATTGTCAGTCACATGGTACACATGTCTGAGTCTGACCACATGTATCATGTGACTGACAATCAACAGGTGCAATTTAGTTCAGATCCAGTTACACTGATCCAGATCTGGTGGATCTGGATCAGTGTAATTACAGAATAAGTGCATGCTCCTGACATGATGACATCATAAATATTATTCTATGAAAGTGAGGAAACAATGGAGAAGTTGAAGTGTTTTCAGTAGAATGTGTAACACCCATAGTTTATAGCACAGAACATAACAGCCATAGAAGTAAATACTTTCAGTAAGATATGAAAGCCTGCAGGTAAACGATGCTCTTCATTTAGCTCATTCAGTGTTTAGTGTGACCCTCCTGTGAGTTATTTTCATAACCTCAGTTCTCTGAACAGCACGAGTATCTCTGCAGATTACACCAAAACCAACAAAGTCAGTTAAACCTTTGTAATGATGAACTACACCTTTCTGTACGTAGAGTTGTGTTGGAGGTCTTTTCTGACATGCTAATATTCTCTGTCAG